>JAUJYS010004628.1:0-11759 GCA_033995665.1 Melogona broelemanni | reverse complement strand
ATAGAGATTCGAGGGTGCAGTAATCCTGTAGTGCACTAGGCGCTACGGTGATTTAAAAAAAATAAATAAATAAAAAAAATTGCGGAAATCAGAGCTTGTATTCTCAGAACCCACACGACATAATATGCGCACCGAGTGTTTTTTTTTTTAGTATAATCTTATTTTTTCGCAGTTCAGCATTTCAGCATTAGATTTCTGCGGCTCGATTAACCAGCGACAGTAGTATTTTTTTCTTCTTTTAATTGTTAAGAACCACTGTATAGGGGCACATTTTCATCACTAACCTGGATCAAATAGATGTTATCACGAGCCTGGTATCGAACCTTGAATCGCCGCGAGATTTGGCTCTTCAAGTTAAGAAAATATGTGTGTAGCTTGTCCTTGTCAAATATATTATTGATTAAAAAGATATCACACAAAATAATATTTACTTGTAAGCAGGTCAATTTGTTCGCAAGTGCACTAAATTATAGAGGAACATAGTCAGAGACAGTAGATTAATTCGTTTAAACTCAAATAACTCTTAACCCCATACAAGCACCAAATAATGATCTGTCCTCTTTCTCTGTATTTTTTTCCAAATCCCGCAGCGCTGGTTCTTCAGCACGGCTTTCACTCCAATTCGGCAGTGGGGATTCGAGGAAAAGGAGAACATGGCCAACCACCTGAAGAAGTGTCTCTACAATCAACGTGACTACAAGACCGAGCCCTACTTCTACCCGGTCGGCATCAACCAGAATCCGCACATTCTCGCCAAACTGAAGGCCGGCATCGAGCAGATGCTGCAAAAGGAGGCGGTCAACGACACCACCACCAAATTATGAGGATGTCGGACGGCTAGCTCATAATTTCGTCACCCTGGAGAATGGTTACCCCCCGTTACCAGCACGAGCGGGCAACCTCCTACGTCGTAAGAGGATGATAAAAAAAATCGTCTTTGGCGCGGGTTCGTTACTCGGGCTGCACTTTTTCCACGAGGCACGAACTTGTTGCGGATGCGGTGGCGGATTTTCCACAAAGAATGCTCATCTTATGCCCGTGGATTGTTAATTTCCGTGACCGCATGTTGATGGAATTATATCTGACATTTTACGTCGAGTTATGTTTACGTTGGTTGGCATCCAACACTATTTACAGGGAACAGTTTGCTATCGATGTGGAGATTCAAGCATCTTGTTTTCCAACTTGATCTGGACTGAGAAGCAGTGATGATCGTGTCCTTCATTGTTTGTGGTGTTTCGAGTAGTAAACTATTGGCTGGTGAACTGCCCTTTAGTCTCGACAACTGGTGTCGAATGTGGCATTTAGGTCCAGAACCGTCGTAGTCTACTGTAGCAACAAAAGTGACGTAATTCTTGTTCAAATTTCGAATGTCTACGGCTGTAGTCGCTTGGGACTCGTGCATACAAAAAATGAGGGTGGTACTCGAGATCTTGGGGGCCAATCAGACCCGCTTGTGACGTACGCAGAAACCAATACAATCATCACAATACTATTTCTAGTATTTTAGTGCTTTTCCCCTTCCACTTGATTTATAAAACATAAAAGTCTTCGATTAGTAAAAATGTCGGAATGTCGATCGCCGATCTAGCTTATGTCTTATCTAGGGACAGTCATTTTGGAAGTTACTGCCAGGTCTTTAAATTAAATCACTCCTTGTGTAATGTCTTGTTTGGCCATATATCGATTTTCAATTGTACAGAGATTGGTTATCGGCTCGTAAAATTATTTTCGTTATATATTTAATCTAGTTATTTTTTACCGGTGAAGTCACGACCATTGTGATCAAGTGACGCGCCACTTGGCTCATTGGTAGTGAGCGCTACTTAATTGGAAAAGTTAATACTTTCATTGTGCTTGGATGTTACCGGCATATCCCCTTTTTTTGAATTTCCATGTATACTCTTCGATGTTGTTTCTCGCTTGGCGTGTCGGTGATTTGAGTCCAGCGTGAAACGCGACTGGAGGGCTGACACTGGGTTGTAGCCAATTGCTTGGGGGTTAGGTATTTTACGCTTTGTTTACATGTGCGTGTTTTTTTATTTTATTTGTTGCTTATTTAGTCACAATTGACAGGAAATGAGGTGAAAATTGTTTTTTTGTAAGTGCTGTTTTTTTTTCTTTCTATTTTTAGACAGGCCCCCATGAAACGTTTTTCTTGTGTACAGTATCTTAACCATGTTCCTTGCTAGAGATGCATGTTGAAACCATGGATCAGTTAGCCTGTTGATAATGTAACAAGATTGGATAGGTACCATTTTACTAGAATGGTGATTGGTTGAAGAAAATAAACGTAATTTGAAAGAGAAAAATAAAATGTTTGTGGGTGTATTTAATTTTGAAAATGCGCTATTGATGCTACTTTCTATGCAATTGTCAAAAATATAATTTAAGTAAAATAAATATTAATTAATAAAACAAAATAATGATATCAATTTTAATTTAACGAATTATTAAAAAAAACAAATTAAAATTTTGAAGGAGCGGGAGAGAGGTATATAGAGTGTACACTAGATGGCGCTAATGTTTGGCGTTACAAAAACCGGAAGCGCTGAATATGAAGTCAAAATGGCGGCCCACATGTACGACTAACTTTTGTTGGAGTGATCGTGTTTTACCTGTATTTTTTGCTGCAAAAAAGCGTTAAATTACTAAAATTGAAAGATGTCTGAGTCTCCAACAAGTCCTTTGAGTGACGAAGAGCGTTTAAAGCTCGCGGAAAAGTTGGATAATGACGTGGATAACTTCATAAATACTCGCGAAAAGATTCCTTACCGAGATGGCTTCAATCCGGCAAATTGGGAAAAGGTATAGGTCTAGATTATAATTTTAGTTCGCCATGCTGCATATTATTTCGGTTATAGGGGAGGTTATTTCTCCAGCGTAAGTTGGTCCACTCGTGAGTCCTTGTCGAATTTTTTCATTCAGGAAATGCAAGATCATCCTGCGTTTCGGACGGACCCAATCCCCGAGGATGGCGAAGCGTTACCCCCTCTCGTGGAAGCCATGCAACAGTTGAAGTACGACCCAGCAGAGAATACACCCGAAGGTAGGTCACCATATCCACGATGTAAGCTGTTCAGCAATGTGTGTTTTTTTAATATAATTCCGTGTCGAAACACGCGCCGGCAGTCCACAAACTCAGTCCGCAGTCTCACAAACCGTTGGCCCAAGTGAGCACCGCTAGGTGTCATGATCATTTTATACTTTGTCCTTGAATTGGTCGTATTGTTTTTGTTTTTAGAGCTGGCCATAAATTATAAAGACGATGGCAATCACAACTTCAAGATAAAGAAGTACCATTGGGCAACCACCGCCTACACCGAAGGAATTAAAATCGGCTGTGACGACCACGAATTGAACGCTCAGTTGTACACCAACAGAGCCGCAGCTCAATATTACTTAGGTATTACATAAGATAAGCTTTTCCATTATCATCGTTTATATAGCACAAAACGTGTCTCTAAAAAAATTGAGTTGCCAGGGTTTTATCGGAATTAAATTCCTATGTTTTTTTCACAGGTAATTTCAGGTCGTCACTTGGTGATTGCGAACAGGCGGTGAAGCACAAACCGGACCACATGAAAGCCATCACTCGAGGTAAATCAGTTTCATACGTTTCTAAAGACGGAAATCCATATCAATCTATCCGATTCATTCGAAAGCAGAAATTAGATGCTGCAAGTAATTTAAAATCATGCTATAACAATAGTATTATTAACCGTTCGATTGTTGAATTGCTGTATTTCAAAACACGAAATATTATTTTTACTTTTTCATTATTCATTATTAAATTTAAAAAAACAACCCTTATGTTTTTTAGCTATCCAGTGCTGCCAGAACTTGCATCGTTACGACGATGTCGTATCCTGGTGCGATAAAGGACTACAGGTAATTTTACACTAGATTGGACCAACAAGGCTGTGCATTATGATGTGATTCAATTACATCGGTTTAATTGTTATTGTCATTCAAGCTCATTGAAATATATGCCTTTGTGAACAATTGAGGGTCTTTCATTTTCATGTGGTTCAATGTTTTTTCAAGCTTTTTAATTTATTGTATTTATTTATTTTTAATTTGTTTTATTTTTAGCTGAGCCCTGGTGAAAAACTTCTTTTAGACGAAAAGCACAAAGCAGAAATGGAGAAGGTGAGATAGAGTAACAAATTTTTTACCTTGGGTACTATAATTATATCAATCGGTACTATAGTTATTCTGGTACAATAGTTATAAATATACTGTGAATTGTTATTTCATTGTAGTTAACATTTTTGCTTGTGTGCCTAAGAACTATTTCCTCACAACATCCTGAAACACGTATATTTTTCACAAGATAGCTCTTCTTAAGTGATGATCACTCGATTTACGCGCTGAGAATCACGCAGTTCAACCTATATAGATATACGAGGGGGCCGCATCCCATGTCAACAACGGTTAAACTTGTGCAACACAAGGGGCCTCACCCTGTCGTTGGCCAATTTTGAAAGTTTCGGATTTTTTTATAAGGTGGAGGGAAATGTTTGGGCGTGTTTAAAACACTTGAGGCGTTGAGTCCAGGAGTGAATGAGCAAGTGGGCGTACAAACCATGTCAGTGTGATGTATAGTTATATGAGCAATCGATTGAAATATTGAGGTCTGTTTAGACCCAATTTTTCAAACATGCCACCATAAACTTCTGACGTGTATAGGTACATAACTTCGGGTAAGACGTTGTCACGTCAAAAGCATTTGGTGCGGTTTACGCTTTATCAATCTGATAGCATTTTTTTCCTTTAGAAACTTATCGATCGAAATCAAAGAAAGGAAGTTCTGCAAACGAAGAAAAGCAACAAAAAGGCTGAAGACCTCTTAGCAAAAATCAAGGTATTGTACGAGTATTAGCATAAGCTTGTATACGTTTCATCACTTGATGTATTATGATTACCCAAGTCATTAATCGTTGACGAACAATTTTTATCACAATGAGCCACCGGTTTTGATTGTTCTTTGAAAAATGCTTTTTCACAGTCGAGAGGGATTCGCCTGTCTGGCCAAGCCAGTGCCAACGATTTGAGCAGTTTGGAGTTTTATCATCCAGAAGCTAGTGGCGCCAAGGTCTTCATTGATGAGCAGGACGCGCTCATCTGGCCCGTGCTTTTCGTCTACCCCGAACACGGCCAGACCGACCTGGTTCGACATTTCAACGAATACGACAGGTACTGTTCACTTTTACTAGTCCATGTAAGCTATTCAAGAGCTGGCCATTAAAATACTAACACGAGGTGGCTGCACGCTCTCTGGTTGCAAATTTCGCCAAATGTCAGAGACTAGTGAATTTCCTACGAGAATATAGTATTTGAATGACCGACGAAAGGATTTGTTTGATGAGCACGTTTTGTTTTTGTCGCATTGTAGTTTCCAGGACCAAATTCAGGGCATGTTCAACGTATCTGAGGAACGACCACCTTGGGATACCGACGCCAAGTACGATCCGGATAAGTTGAAGGTATTGTGACTTGATCTCAGTCCTGCTAGTATTTCGTCGATTGGTTTTCGTATTTAACGTATTTTTATTTTTAATTTTTATTTTCAACATGTGGCTAATTCTCTACCCATCTGACTGAATGCAATTTAATTCTAGATATACTTTGAGGATAAAGAGAACGAAGCTCTGTGTGATGTTTCACAAAAGAGCTTACTTGGGCATGTACTAAAAAATCCGAGGTAAGCATTTTTTTATGTTTCATTTACGTCCCGTCTAGCTCCGTGGGTATGGCAACATACTCTGTAGCGGGCGGTCCCTGGATCGATTCTCGGCGTAGGCTCTCGTTTATTCGATCCTGGGGCACTGGTGTCACCCCTGAGCTCCCTGTGCAGAGCTTAGGGGTTAAGGCAGCTTGCTATACCAGCTGTCATTTCTATACCCAACCATTAATTATTCTGCTATTTCAGACTTCTTTTTTAAATTAATAATTTTTCATTTGTAATTTCAGGTATATCGTTCACAGTGGATGCCCGGCATTTATTGTTACCGTCGGTGGGTCAGCCTTCGATAAGCACTTCGTAAGCAAGTTTGGAAAGTGTATCCAAGTAGGTGGCAAATGATTTGGCGATCCTCTTTTGCTTGCTATATTTTTCCAAGAAAAATATTTTTTGTTACAAATTTGTAAGTTGGGAACTCGTACCTCGGATGTTAACGCTACTTTTATTTTTGTGTTTGTCAACAGTTGCTAAAAATAAAAATGTGCAACTCGCAAGACCATGAAATTACCAGGCTTTTCTCAAATGTCTAGTTAACTCAAACGTACAGGGAAAACATCATGAACAAATCGAGACTACCACGCGGCAAAATCATTTTTGATAATTTTATTCTGTCACAACGTCTAATCAAATTTAACATATTGCAACAACTTGACGCAATTTCGCTGGCGCCGATAACTAGTAAGCAACAGGGTATCATTAAATTAAAATGACATGTAGACGACATCAAGTTGTCATCAATTTTTTAGAAATAGTGGGTGCCAAGGACATTTTTCTCTTTCGGTCGTTGTGCAAAAATTAATTTTTTTTTTAATTTCGACTACATTACAAGGACGAAATTGATATCATGTACATTAATTTCCAAGCTTGTCTTATTTTTGGAAGGCACACTTGGCGTCGCAATTGTTCAAATATTGATGATCATGCCCTCTCTTCCTGTCTATTTTTTTTTTAATTGGTATCTTATCTCAACTCTTGGTTACAATTTCAACTTGTGCGACCAATATTGATCGCCTAGTTATCTGGACGTCTTGATCAAAAGAGCTTCTCATGCTTTTGAAGAATTTTTAACGTTATGTCAATTCCGTAGAAGTTTATATTTCGTGCGTGCTTTTGGCAAAAAATAAAGTGCGCCCTATCTCGTGCACATTAAACCCTCAAGAGAGCAAAAACCTATCACGAAAAGTTCTAAAATCGAATATTCCCTGAAAAATATCTGGTTCTGTCATGCAAATGCCCAAATCTGTTTTCGTCCGCAAAAATGAACTCTTAATATACACAGTTACAACCAACAAAAATTCCAAAGAATTTGCACGGTTAGAAACCACATAAAGAGGAAATGTAAAACGAAACGTGAGAAGCTCATATTTCAAACTAGCGATAAACTAGTAAAGCTTGACCACAAACAAATTTACAACAACGTCGACATTGTTACGTTTCTAGTTTAATTCCAGAATATCTAGCTCATCGAGGACATCTAGGTCACAAAAATCAATTTTTTTCTTTTCAAGTAAGTTACCCGCCTAAAATACACTTGTATTTGTTTTAACCAAGTTAGTCACATGACACAAGAAAGTACAACACTTCCGTTTGACTAGCCTGCAAGCCGTTGAAATATCTTCAATGAAACGATCGCCTAGATGGAAAACTGGTGACTTCCAGTACAAGTGTGAAAAAATGCCATTTTGATGTGCGTCCGGCTATCTTTGATCGCAGAGGGAGGAGGGACTAGCTGGGGAATACGTTTAGCGTGCACACGATCTATCAATGATTATGAAGTGATGGCAAAGTACCCACATCAACTAGTGCAAACTAGAGGAACAATTCCACATGTATTTACAACACATGATTATATAAGCTCGAATAGTTCTTTTTTACAAACGTCGTTCGGTCGTCATGGCGATGACTCGGAACCATGAAATAAATAAAACCAATCTGCAAATTTTCTGCAGTCATAATATTAACTATAATTATTGTGACGCATTCGAGATTAATTTGTAAAATATTACATTTGGAACGTCATGAAGCGTTTTGTCCAAGCACCATTAATTAAATGTTGATTATTTGCGTTTCACAATAATAGTTGACGATACCGTATGCATGAAGCATTACTAATGATGACTAACACTAAATTCAAAGCTCTCCAAAAACGCATAAAATTTCGAATATTTACCATAAGAAAAACAGATGAAAAATATTCAAGCCCAAGAGGTGCTATGAACTGCGCCTGTGCTCTAGTAGCTTGATCCACACATTATTTGCAAAAACTATCGGTTAGTGTGAAGGTGCTTATTGTGACCCTAGCTGCGCTCGAAATGCTCATAAATTAAAAGACACAAAATATACAAA
Organism: Melogona broelemanni; assembly: GCA_033995665.1. Lineage (NCBI taxonomy): Eukaryota > Metazoa > Arthropoda > Diplopoda > Chordeumatida > Chordeumatidae > Melogona > Melogona broelemanni. The sequence continues at coordinate 3,667 of JAUJYS010004628.1, read as the reverse complement.
TTAAATGGTAAGCATTCAGTCTGATCGAGCAAAAAAAAAATTAAAAGACACCCACACACAGGTAAACTCCACACCGTGACAAACTGAAAGACACGCACCCCCCAAAAAAATCAAATTCACCCATCTCACGCAGTCCACATTGGAATCCCTCGACACGGGTCACCTCCCTCTCCGAGCGTTACTGCCATCTGGCGGTAAACCGTAGATGCCGAATATCTCTCGGGGAGAAATAATAAGTCGCAAATCCGCCGAACAGTTTGACGGCGACCAAGATGCAGCCTCATCCCAGGGCGCCGTTGAAAAATAAACCGACTGGGGGGGAAAGTGAAATCCTGCTCCAATCTTGGTCGGCCTACGCCAGGTTCATGGCTTATTTTAACCGCCGGGTATAATAACAAATCTTCTATGTACATCCGGGGATCGGAGTCCCGTTTCCGTTCTGTCCGGGGCCATCCAACTGGGTGACGTTGTCCGGCGCAGCAGCAGCGGTATGAAGAAACTCGCGACGAAACGTCGAATCAGTCTTCGTCGATCGGACCCACTTGCTGCGCGCTGTCCCCGCCGTTGCTGGCCGCGGTGGTGACTGGCGGCTTCTCCGTGATGGTGGTGGCGGCCACCTGCTCGGCCGGTGGCGCTGGCTGGTCCGATGAGGACGACGTGCCTTGCGGTCGGTCGTCCATGTCGTCCTCGCCGTCCGCTTCTGTTGTCTTCTCCTCGGTGTCGTCCTCGTCCTCGTCGTCGCTTTCCTGCTCCATGAAGTGGCGGGCCAGTTTCACCGCGTGGAACTCGTTGTAGTGGAGCTTGCGCTTCTGTTCGAAGAATTTTCGTTTCGCTATTTTTTGGCAAAAAAAAAATCGCAAATATTAGTATACCATTGTTCATATAAGGACAAAGCAAGTATGGGCTTTTTTTAATAATCACTAACGAACAGAACTACAGACGATTCAGTACCCCTCGTGTTACCATTTTGTTGACAATCCATGATCGTCATTACTGAATTTTGCATCACAACAGGAGATTCTGTTCCGCTCTAATCGCTTGAGCAATTGTGGAAGGAAACATTGGGATCGAATAACGAAAGCCCGAGCCAGGATTCGAACCCGGGATCGCCGCATACATGACGGATGCTCTACTACTGAACTACGGCGACCGTACATTGAATATGTCAAATTGGCACCGGTATTTCTGTATCAAACAAACGAAAGCCCGCGCCCAGATTCGAACCCCGGGACTGACAGGACTACGAATCGTTCAAACAAACTCGCCTCTTTCTTCCTCTGTCTCGTTTGCATACTCTTCCTCGTCTTCGTCGTCGTCCTCCTCGGGCACCTCCAACGCTTTTGGCAATTTCGACGCACCCAATTGGATTCTACGCAACAAAAGGGAAGAAGACAAATGGCAATTGTTAGGAGACATGGCGACACTTTTATTGATTCTAGTTTGGCTGGACACTGAAAATTGTTTTTCGATATTGTTCCCTGGCTTGGCTCGTATTCAATTATGCCACCTAACAATTCCATTGACTGGAATATACTATTGTCCGAGCAAGCGAGGACACAATGTGCGGGCTATAAACGGCTTCCTCGTTTCGAAAAAGGCAATTGGATAGGTGAATGAAAGAAATTCTAAAGGGACATTTAGGCGTGGTTGTTCCACTCGTCGGAACTAAAGACTAGTGTCGCCGTTAATAGGCAAAATGCTAATGTCTAGTTAATATATATGCTAATGCAAATTGGTGCGCTATGCAAATGTGTATTGACAGATGCGTTCCCCCCGCTAACGACGCTTTCCAGAGGGTTGCGTGATGTGGACGAGGTCTCCAATCTATTTTTTAATCTGTCCAGCGACCTGGATAGACAGCTACGGAAGCATGTTATCTTTATTCTGCCAGAGAAGGAGAGCTTAATTTAGTATGATTTTATTTCAATATTTTTTATTCTTATTTTCTGATTGTGGGCATTCGACCGACGTTGTCTTCGTTATATTTAGATAGACAGTCTGTTTACGGAACCGAAAATTGTAAGTTGAAGTCAGAATAATGTCTACCATGAAACATTCTCGCTAAATGATGGGGGATCTTTGACCAACGCCAAGCAAAATTTAATTTAGTGAGAATAGGGAAAGCAATCATTAGTAAAACAATATGGAAGAAAAGTCATAGAATCTGTATTATTGTCTGAATATTTTGGACAAACCAAATATTTTCCTGTGACCACAACGCGGGAGACTTCATATTTTTCGGTAAAATGACGCTTCATTGATGGCGTGCCCAATACTTTGCAATGTACGAATTAAATACCGGGTATTGTTAATTATTATTCGTAATATCGGGCAGGTGTTGCTGCGTGCTCACCGACTTGTGCTCACACGCCAAAAACTACTTTTCTTCAGATAATAACTGGCTGTCCAGTTATTCAATTGTGGCCGAAAAATAGAATTCCTCTCGACAAAAAATAAGGCATAGAGCACGCGCACAAAAACTCCGGATGCTCATGCCGAATAATATCGAGAGTGCTCAATTCAGGGCCACCTCTCAATATGTAATGCACAAACAACCACGTGCATGACGACACAAAAACTAGCTACATTCATGTTTTGCCCCCCCCCCCCCACACCTTCTCCTCCCAACTCGCCATTTAGTTGCAACGCGTGAGCCGCGACAACAAAAAACCATTAGCGTAGAAGGACCGGGGCGGTATTTTTTTTTTTTTTTGTATCCTAGTGGGTTGTACCCACACCCCCGAATGACAAATATGCCACCACCAACACGGGCACTGTCTATATAGTTCAAAGCCCGGCGCCGTTGGGCGGGACGGAAAAATCGATAATGGCAGGCTCGCGCAATTTCGGGCGCCAATTGGATGATGCGGCGGCGCGCACCGAAAAGGCGAAAACTAGTTTCCGCTTTCTCCATTTGCCATTTGCATAACCCCTTGCCAAACCCCCGCTGCACCTATACACTATTTTATAGGCCGATAGAATTTTTCTAGCTGGAGGCGAAATTGATCAACAGCACAAACGCATCAGAAATACAATTGGCAACAATGGGTCCCAATCGATATAAAAAAAACACAACGACGATGGCTTATTATTTCGCTGGTCATTGGATTGGTTGCCTAGTATTTGCGAACGCCAGTACCAAGAATAGGTCATTTTTAAGTTTGATCGGTGGTCGTTGTTGCCCCACTTTCTATTCAATTTGGTGCTCTATAGCCGGACCACTAAACTGAGCTCTGGGCTCAGTCAGCGGTGGTTCCATCTGCCAGTTCTGTGGGTTGCCATTGCGCAAAAGAACCGCATCTTAATAACATGACAGGGGTAGGGGGGGGGGGACGACCAGATATTCGTTCCGTTCTTGTACGAACTTTACAAGAGGTTTTATAGAAAAATTGTAAGCGTGTGTATTTAGTATCAACATGATATTAACACAAAGTCTCATTGTTGTCCAACAATTTCCTCCACGGGAGACTCATTACGCTTTGTCGTCAAAAGTTGAACATACACGCTCAGCAGAATATCCGGTGACCTTAAGAAATACTCGAAAAAGTATACAAATTCATACACGACTACAGGCAGAGCCTACACAGTTTTTTTATTTTTATAAATCACCGTAGTGCCTAGTGCACTACAGGATTACTGCACCCTCGTGTCTCTATGGAGATATGTG
>JAUJYS010004627.1:0-11724 GCA_033995665.1 Melogona broelemanni | reverse complement strand
ATATCTCCATAGAGACACGAGGGTGCAGTAGTCCTGTGGCGCACTAGGCGCTACGGTGACTTAAAAAAAAAAAAAAATTAGTACAACATAATGATTATTTTTCTCATATTTCTCACCCCAAGGCTTTTCCCGCCTTCACACTCTCGTTGATATCGCAGTGATGCAAGGGCTTGCTAGGGTCGTGGGGGTCATACTGGCCAGCGATAGTACACAGGCCCTGGTGGAACTGGAACTGGATCACGAAGCTAACGAAATACCTGAAATAAACAATCGAAAAATCCCGACCCCAATTGAATTTAACTGGCCTGGCGAAAGCAACAGAACCAGTCCGGTGACTAATATATATATTCTTTCACATTCCGAGACAGCTAGAAATCCACTGGCCTCATGTATTCCACATCGGCAACCACATGGTATTTAGCTGCTGGATCAAAATCTTCTTCGGTTCGTGCAAAAGGTGGAATGATTCCTTGTAGGTCCTTCCTGGAGAGGGAGAGGGGGGGGGGGGGGTTCCAAGAAAAGTAAGTTAGAACTCGTACATGGCTGGCGGGGACGCGCCATATCCCATACGAGTCAAATTTCAAAGGCGTCAATGTTTAAACACCTAAGAAGTAAAAACACAAAATGTACATTTACCTACCACGAATGACCACAAGCATGGGCCTAAACATCATCCGTGAACTAGACTAATATACGGCAAAAAATGTCGTCTTGTATGGAGAATGTGTGTTACTAATTTTTTTTTAAATGTCCTAGCGGTGACGTAAGGTAGGGTTTATTTCGTTCACATAACGACATTGTGTATTTCGTGAAGGTCTATTCTATTTTTATGCTTTATGCTTAGAACTTCGCCAGCTCTAGTTCGTCGGTTACATCCAGTCCTGTCCTGGATCTCTCATTATTTATTTTTCATTCAAGACGACATTTTTTGCCGTATATTAGCCTAGTTCACGGATGATGTTAAGGCCCATGCTTGTGATCATTCGTGGTAGGTAAATGCACATTTTGTATCCCAGTAGAGCTTGCGTTTATCAACTTCCATTTGCAATGTTTGCTTCTAACCTATTGTCGCAGTCTTATCTCCAGGCTTTTACCTTTTTACAAATACTCTCTGTAGTTGACTATTGTTTATCGGGCTTGACGAGCTATTTGCATTTTTATAACGTCTGAATTGAAGTCTATATCTAATCACACGCGGAAACACTTCTTATCTCGATTGTGCGTGAGACGTTTATCTCCCTATCGTGTCATTCCCGCATTCTCCATTGGGGGCAAAGCAGGTGGTGTACATTTTGATCCCCGATGGAGATGCCACATTTACATGTACATTTCGCAATTTGTTTTGGGGTTGAAACTGAATCTTGCCGCATTATTTGACAGACTAGCCTAAAAGCGTTGTCAGTATCTTTGTACGTACCGATGGCTCAGTGGGTATGGCGACATCCTATGAAGCCGACGGTCCCGGGTTCGATTTCCGGCGCAGGCTTTCGTTTGTTCGTTAGTCTGGGGTACTGGCGTCACCCCTGAGCTTCCATTAGTGAGTCCAGAGCGTAGGGGTGGATCCTGCAGCCTGGCTATTCCAGCTGCCACCCCTCTTCCCTTCCCTGCCCCACACATATCTCCACAGAGACACAAGGGTGCAGTATTCATGTAGTGCACTAGGCGCTACGGTGATTTAAAAAAAAAAAAATTCGCATGAAACCTGCATTATTTGCATTGTGCATCTTTTAGGCCACTGGGAATTGAGTTGTTCTTAATTGCCTCGCAAAATATGAACCGATATTGTATGAAAATATTCCGTTCAGGCAATTTATATTTCATTGATTTTTCTATGGCTTGTCTAGTTGATTCATGTGGCTGGAATGGAAATTGGTTTTGATCTATACGATTGTTTATATAGCGGGTCGAGTTGTCGCGTAGACGCCGTTGTTACCCCCTTAGAGCAACGGCAGATGCGCTGCCAAAAAATCCCGTACAAAAAAATCATTTCAACACGGTTGATGGATAACTCGTCCATGTCGCTTTAATGATAGGTTTGCCGTCGCGCGACTATCGAACGAATCCGAAAAACAATCCTTCGGGCCAAATGTAATTATTTTCTGATTACTGTCGTTGGACGTTCACACAATGAACTGTAAAGAAAAATACAATGACGTCATAGCTAGTCTTGTACATTTATTTTGTCCTCTTGGCGGTCGGGGGAGAAAGCCAAAAATAGATTTGAGAAACTGCATTGACAGCAGATTCTTAGACAAGCTCTCTGAAGTACGTGGTTTGACGCTCAGGCGCGCAAATAGACTTTGTGACGTTTATTTAGTCGAAGAATTTGAGTTTGCCTTGATTGCCGACTTAATCGTTTGATCCATTATTTGAAAATGGGGCGATAGCCGAAACTAGGTGAAACGCTGCGGGGAGAATCGCAAAACTAAGTTTCCCCCGCTTAGGGTATTGTTCAATTCGATTTCGATGACTACCGCGAGGAGACGAGGTCTGGTAAAGATTTATTTATACCGAGGCGAAGCGTGTGAATCAACACTCGGTCAAACATAATGAGAAAATATTCGAAGGCTGGAGGTGGGAATAATCTGATGAAATTAGTGATTTAATAAATTAGACACTTAAAGTTTTGGATAATTTTTCAATTTTTGTAATAATTAAAATAAAACTCAATATGCCGCGGAATAGTACCATGCGGCATATTGAGTTTTAATTAATTTAATTATTACATATCAGACTATCGCGGTAGGATATGCAAGAACGCCTGAGCCAATTTTGGTACAAGGGTTATTTTTTGCTAATAATTAAACAAGAAATCTTTAACTGTACTTCATGAGGTTATTGCGGATGACATCACCAACACCACACGAAAGATGTTCAGAGTCAATTCATATTTCTGAATAATTATTTCAGCTTGCTTTTGTTCGGGTATTGGCTGCGCATACAAACTACTGTACAGTGTGCAGAGTGTGCCGAGTATTTGGACGAATATTCAAGATGGTGGATCTTTCCCGATCGTCTGAAGCAGGGTTCCTTATAAGATCACGTCCCATCGGTTTTGCCTGATGGTTGCCGTGAAATGTGCACATAAAGAATGACGACAAAAACAATTATCGTCAAAGAAATTGAAGCTGACGTCGAGATTCCAAGGAATTGGGAGCCACGAAGCTGGAAAAGTTTCAATTCCATGCATGGATGATTGTTCCAGTGGTGGATAAATTGTAGAGAGACTATAAGTTCCCTTTCTTTATCCTGCAATATTTTATTTTTTACTTGGGCAAGCATTATCACCTTTTAATTGCCTTATTACACACTTCGCTGGTTTTTAAAAAATTCTACATGTAGGAAAATCATACTCTTAAAGCACAGGAAATGTTTCCAGTAAATACTGCAAGCAAACGCGTAAGTCAATACCGACTTTCGAAAATATGTCGAAACAACAAATAAGCTTTGCTTCCTGTAAAGTACGTGCAAGGTGTGTTTAGTAGCGGTAGCGTTTGCAATTTTCAACAAAGCTTCTCAGTTGGAATCGGTTTCAGCGCGTGTTCTACAGGCGAAAGACAAATTGGCGCTTAGCGTGTGTGCGGTCTCCCGTGAAGGAGATTGAAATTAGCCGTAAGATGGGGACGGCGGCCTCGCTGCGGGAGAGCTTTCAGCCTCAGCGCCACCGTTGGCGGATGAGTCAACACAGACCAATATATGGCCTAGACGGAGTGACAATTCTGTGTTAAGGGAAAAAAGGAATGAGAAATGACTAGTTTTGTAGAAAAACTTCACGTTTAGCAGAAAAGTGGTACTGTACTTTTGTTTTCACGTAAATCGCACGAATGTTTTAATGAAAACTCAAATTTCGCTGACAGTGGAATATATCGCTATAGTGGCTCGAAAATATGATACGTTTGTTTTTTTCAAATTTTTATAATTCTTACAATCTAAAAAAATAAGATTATACAATATTAGTCTTTTGGTTAAAAATAAAGATTTATTTGTAAGGTAATGTCATCGCAAGATTTCTTTTTAAAATATCGATAAAATGGAATCTAAAACCTCATGTTATGCTAAGCAATATATAAGGGGCAGATTTTCTCCAGTACCCCTGAATCGAAACCTTAACCGCCGAATCTGGTATCCGGTTGCAACACCGATCGGGGTACGACGAGTCGTTATTTAAATTAAATAAATTAGTTTAAGCTATTATCTTTTCAATTATTTTTATTTGAATTATTGTAATACTTCAATTTGTTTTTATTTTTTACATTGATTAATTTTGATAAATTATCTATTAATAATCTATAAATTAAAATTGTGTTTTTTTGGGGGGAAGCAGGAGTAGAACAACACTTTGTTGTCTTTTGTAAAAGTGTGTCTCACTCCCAATTCGCAAGTATTCAGCAAATATTTTATCTAAATACCGTATTGGCGTGTCTGTGACAACTAATACGACACTTATGCCTCGCCGCTCGTGCAGCCTGGTCTTTGCATAACAGGTTCCAAACGGGTCAGTTAGATATCTGTTACCACAACAACGTCGAGAGCAACCTCCGACGATCAGCTAACAAGTGTCAACCAATTTGCATGACCCCTCCTCCCCTCCCTTCGAATATTTAACTATCGATTTGTTTCTGTGGGTCTTATCGTGCTGGGGCCACCGTGCATTTTCTTAACGGCGAGTAGCGGAAATGTGGATACACGATACCCGTGGCTCGGGGCGCGGCCCCCTGTCGTCAGACGTATCTTCTCTTTCGGTTCATAGTGCGCGTGTGGGAACATGTGTGTATGGCCGATGCGGCCGACCCGTAGCAGCTTGCCGGAAGCTGGAGACCGGATGCGGACAAGGGCGCCGACCTTTGTCTCCTTAATCAAATGGCTGCGAGACCCGATCAGCTGGGTCTCATTACGGAGTAACGTTTTTATCAGTAAATCGCCAAAAAATGTATTTCTTCCTTTATTTTGATGTGGGTTAAAACTGATATAAGAGTCATTGTTCTTTCCAATTTTGGAGCACGCTTATATGTTTTGAATGCGTGTGTGTGTGCTAGCGCAACATTAGTAAGGGGTGCGTTGGGCAATTGGCAACTGCCGTGTGTTAGTGCAGTGAATGCCGCCTTTGTAAAGCCAGGTTGCGGTTCAGTTTATCGAGCAACAGTCATGGTATCGATTCTGCTGATATTGCAGAATTGTATCGATGTATTTGTTTCCTTGAGCTTGGTAGAAAATGTCCATTTATTTTTAGTAGGTTTGCAAACTAAATTGATGAAAAGGGGGTTGGTTCCTGTTTCAATATTAAATCAAGATTAAAATGGGGTTTTTTTTTGTTCTCCTAAATGAATGGAGTTAAAACATTGTCGGAACTCTTCACATAGAACATCTTTCTCGCGATTTTTAGTTTTGTATTTACTAACATTTGCCTAGAGTTAGTCACTATGTTTATGTTTCGATGAGTGAATCACCATTTCTCACACCTTTTCAGTAGAATAATTGGAAATACGTTGAAAATGGCATTCTTTTCAATTGGCCTTGTTGAAGTATACATGAACATGTACAGGTCAAGAATTAGCAGTTTTTCAATATTAGTGTGAAGTGGTTTGTTGCACTAACTCAACATCTCTCAACATTTCCTTTCAAAAATTTGAGCATATCCTGAAGCAATAGGCTTAACTTAACAGAAAAGGTGCAAAGCTGGTATGCAGCAAGCAGCCGAACACAACAAGCTGCATTGTGAGGCTACAGGTTTAGTAGTCTTATGTGGACACACTTCCTTGCGTGCACTTTCCTCGGACGTTCGTCGAATGCCAAAAGGGAACGAATGAGTACACAAAAGTAAAAGTTGGATGGTGACTCATTCAATTTGTCATCACCCCGCCCCCCCGAAGGTTGTTGTATCTTTACCTGTCGGTTGTGCTCGCTGCCTTGCAAAATAACACGGCACTGACACTTTCATGACTAGACAGTCTGGATTTTTTTTCCGACAGAAAATCATCCTTATCCACAGAGCGACAAATCGGTGTTGCTGTCCTCTACACAGTATGGTGATTTGATACTATCGTCAATTCGGTAAAGCTGCCTTATTTCATTCAAATGATGACGCGCGAAATTTATTATTCCAAACATTAGTGAATATTTCAACAGGTGATTATAAACCCCTCGTGATGCCATGAGGAGCACATTTTTGCCAGTACCCCGGGATCGAATAAAAACAGTCCGCGCCGGGAATCGAACCGCGGGACAGGCGTATCGCAACCGGTTACGCTCAATGCATCTTTCCACATTAATCTCGCAACCCACCTAATTACACAGTACATCGTTTTAGGAGACAGTCTCATGTTAAAAGTACAGCCAACCCCACTAAGAACATTGCCACGCGTCTGAAAATAAAAAGCTCTAACTCGTGTCATTTAATGAGCGCGGTTTAATGAGTTGTCTTTTGACGTGACTTGACTAAAGATATCGTGGTTTGCGCAACATTAACCTATCTTAATTAAATCTGTAGTTGCGGGAAAATATCTTGGGTAAAACCCTGAATTGATTACGCGCAAGCCTGTCACGGATTAATTGTACCGTATAATTGTTTCTCTAAAATGAAAATTTCGTCTCGGTCGTAATGTCCATGAACGTAAGCCGCATACAATTGGAGGAATTCCGTCTTGAGTCATTAACATAATAATAGGCGGCAGTGATTTAAACCCTCTGCTTTGATTTTTAAATTTTCAAAAAAAAAATGTAGGACGCGTGATTCTACAGCATAGTGTTCTCGTAAAATCATGACCAAGCAGCAGCAGCAGCAACAAATAATGGTGTCTATGCGAAGTAGGCCGACACATTGTCGGGTGACAATTCACAGCTCGATTCAAGCGCCGCCATTTTGTGATTGACGCGCGACAGGAATTACAATGAAATTCGACCTCATGTTCTGTGTATTATGCTCGTCTCGTGGGATAATAACCGCATTCAACTTGGTCGCTAGCATATTTTTCGTGTTTGCGTTTAACACGCGCTCGCACGTTTCAAACACGTTTGAGGTATGCTGGAATTCTAAGGAGGCCGGCTTGTATTCAGTATTCAATCCTATAAAACGATCGGCCTTGTGTGTTTTTGCTACCGAATTGATGCAACAGGCTGTAGGTGAAATCAAAAAGTAATGGTACAGTGTAGATATTTGATAAACAATTTAAAGTTGGATTTGATTGCATTATCATTTGGAAATGTGCTAAAGAATTCTAAATAAAATTTCGAGGGGGGAAGAGGGGGGTGGAAGGAGTCAGGGATAACGTTTTAAATTAAAAGAAATATATAATTGCCTCTAATCGAATTTTTTTGTCTTCCAAAGCAAATTATCATATTTTCCGTCCATTGAACGGGCGAATCATGCGAAACATTTTTTTAAAAACTATACATAGTATTTTTTTTTCCCCAACTGCAGTCAGTTGTGTCTTTATACTTGTGTAATTGGACAAATTCAGAGTATATATATTCGTTTGTTGAGGGTCATGCATTTAATTATTTGGCTTAATATTTATTTTTGATTATTCGTTAAGTATTAATACTTCGCAAAAGTAATTAAAATCTCGAGAATCTTAACAATGTTTTAGGCATGGCATTTTTCAAGCGTTGCAAAATCGAACTTTTTGAATCGCCCTATAAGCGCACTGTCAGGAAGAAAATATGCGCCTCCTCGAGATGCGTCAAACGCTGACGGAGGGACACGATGACAAGTATGACATACCGCGACTATAAGAAGCGAATTATACAAATGACACACCGAAGTTCACCATTAGCCTATCCATTCGGTATCGCGACGAGGCATGAGACATGGCACGTGAAGTGGTGTTATATGCGCTCTCTTGGACACGTCGGAGGTGTGACACCTCTCTTGTTATTTGTCCGGCTGCATAGCAATTGTTGAACTTCCGAAGGGCACACCTGAAAGGGTGAGCCTTGTTTACCGCGCTCTGGGGAGGCTCGTGATGGCGCGGCCATCCGTGCCATTGTTCGAAAAATAAAAACATTTTTGGTCTCTTGTGACCGTCTTGTCCCCGGATACGTCTTTATCATTTTGTTTACCGTCGTGCACGTTTTATTCGTGTACCGGATTTATCCGTTGTCTTAAAACTTGGTAAACAAGATTACTTTTGAAATTATCATAAATGAATTAGATTTTGGAATGTTTTTTTTTCTTTTCAAGTTCTAGTTGAAAAATGAGATTACTAAATCACCGTAAATCAAAATTATAGCAAGGTGTTAATGTATGGAAATCTGTTTTTGCTGCAACAATTCGCGATAATAAAATCCGTACAAGATGTTTCAAGGATTTTATTATCGCGAATTGTTGCCGTAAAAACATCCCAAATGGTCAGGGATACACCTATCAACTTTGTTCGTAAAAATAATTCAATTGATTGTGCGAACTGTTGGACTAAAACACAATTACCTACCGTCATAATCCATTAGAATTTAAATAAAATAAAAATCGTTATTTTAATTTGAACTTACTGGTACTCGAAACGTTTTCAGGAATCGTAATTAAGTGGTCATTTCGCTCATCCAGTGTGAAAATAAAGTAGCCGATGGAGACTCCAAATTTAAACCGAGTCGGTGAAATGTATGGAAAATGTCCCTAGTCATGCTCCTTTATTTGTTTGAATTGAAATATAGTCGCCGTCCTAGACTTTCATACATGGAATATTATAATTTGTTCATGTAATGTTCTATGGTAATGATTATATTGCTCATATTTAGCTATGTTGTTGTATTGTGTTGGCGGTGCGTCTCGATTCTATCCACGTATATCTTTGTGCGCTGGAGACGATTCGCAAACCACGCGAAACTTTGCGACGTCTACAAAGACGTTAATTCGCTTTTCGAAAGTGGAAAGTAGCAATCCCACGGCATATGCAAGAGGTTTTTTGCTTCCCTATTTGTGAGAACGGCCAAAAAATACTGGTCGTATAGGATTCGCCTTGTCCTATTGCTATATCGGGAGAGTCTACAGTACACGCCCGCAGTTACGACACCCGAACTTCCTACTTTACGACAACTGATCTAAATGCGGGGGTGTCCCAACAACGATTCTTCAAAGTATTTCGCGAGATGCGCCATCAGCGAGAGTGGAGAAAGAAAGGGGTGGGGTGGGAGAAAGCAATGTCGAGGAGGAAACAGTGTAGGAACCGCCTTACTGATGTTACCAACATTAAAGTTAGTGTTCGTACATTGAACCGATCAAATTTAGTAAAACCAAAAACGGTTTTGAACAAATATGAACACTTTTAGTGTTTATTCATTTTTTTATTTGGCTTGATTTTTTTTACCAACAATTTCAATTTAATTATGCTTTAATTTTTACATAGGATTTCGATTGATTTTTTCCATGAAGTATCACCAACAATTTCAATTGAATTTTTCAATAAATTTCGCTAATAATCTCAATTGATTTTTCCATTAAAGTTTACCAACAATTTCAATTCATACTTTCAAGTAGTTTTACTAACAACTTCAATTGCTATTTTCTTGATATTTTACCAATAATTTTAATTGCTATTTTCTTGAAATTTTACCAACAATGTCAATTGAATTTCTCATTAAATTTCATTAACAATTTCAATTGATTTTTTCATTAAATTTTACCAACAATAAATTGATATTTTGATGAAATTTTACCAACAATTTCAAATGAATAATTCAATTACTAAACAGCTACGAATGTTCATCGGAAGTTAAAATTAAAGTATATAATTTACATTCACATGTTTTTTATATACTTTAAATTCAATTACTCTATAACTGTTACTGGTTTCCCCGGATGTTTTCAAAATCTGATTTTCTAATAATTTAGCAGTGTTGTTTGTGCTGTTCTTAGTTGACGTTTTATGATTTGGTTTGAATGGTTTGGTGCAAAAGCGCAAAATGTAGCGACGGGCAGCAGGAATGTACAGGGGAACAACATAGTAAAGTTTAATAGCGCACTGTACAAACAATATATAGTGCCAATGCTCCGAGTATTCCTTGCCCTGGGTTTATTCGTGTTAGTTGGCGAGTGATCTTAAAACAAAATTCGTGGAATCCTAGAAAAATCGCGCTAGTGTGGCAAGATGTGAATTGTGGTAAGACTGGAGATAACATCTCTGCAGGGACCGGATTTTATGGTTTTGTGTGTTTTCAATTTATAAATGGTCTAAATCATGAGTGCCGCCACTCAACAAAAGTAATCCGTAAGAATTCCTTCATAAATTTCCATTGCTAGTGACTTGAATTTTTTAAATAGCTGGTGGATTGGTAGATGGCCATTAAGCGATAAATTCTAAATTGGAAAATTTTCAATGTCAAGCAAAATAAAAGTCAAAAAAAATTTAAGCACAAAAAAATTTAAATCGCTCAAGCAATCAATAAATTCAGCTAACCGTATTAAAGTTGGATAAAATCCACAAAAGGTTCTTGTACTAAATATTTCGCGATAGAAACCGAGAAAATAATAACGTGTGCTTTCCTTTTCATTTTAACGTGTAATTTCAAAATAAAATTCGCAATTATGTAAAGTAGGTCAGAAAATAAAATCTTTGGCAGACTAAAACTATTCTTTGACAGACTAGCCTAAAAGCGTTGTCAGTATCTCAAATTTACCCGTTAATAAAGTCGAAAACCGAACCATATGCTGTTGGCATCATCTGATTCCCGGAAAGGTCATTCTGTTAACCCACAAATCTGGTACCTATTGATTACCAATCGGGGCAACATGAGCGCGTTTTTTTTTTTTTTTTTGCTTTATTACTTAAACATACGTGGTACGTCATGTGGATAAAATCGCGGTGCGGTCCGTCAGTATAGTATGTAAACACGAATTCCACCGATTAGAATGACGCAACCTCCATTATTTCATATATCTCTGCGTTGCCATGGCAATGGCACATGACGCCAGTTACATAAGAGACTGTCGTAGGGTGGTTTTTTTATCCACCAGTCCTTCCCCATTTTCATATATATACGGCGTGTGCCGCATGCGGCGTATTTTTAATGGAGACACACCAGAGTTAACATTGATGAGTAGACATGGTCGTTATTGCTTTTTTTATTGGCTCTTCTCGGAATACGACCACACGTTAAAATTCGTTTATCTCTATCTAGTATGTGTATGTGCGAGCACGCGCTGAGCGAATACATCAACGAGCCCAGTCGAGATGGACAGAAAGGCTCACTTTAATTAGCAATTTCAAAGTAGAGTCGGGTGGGGCGGGGGGCGCGTAAAACATTTCAGATTCGCCCCGCAGTTTCGCGTGGACTCTGTACAGGGTGTGCCTTCGCGAAAAACTGAAAGTGATGAACGGCTCTACCCCCCGCCATAGGGCATAGGATGATAGGCCTCCTTAAGGGGGGCTGCTTGCTGGTTGAAATTGTAAATTGGAAGTTTTCTAAACAAATCGACACAACTACTGAAATCCTGTTGTTCTTTTGCGTATTGATAGCGTGGCACTGAACTTAAAAATTCGTTCTTTAGAAAGTGGACAGATCGTTGTTTCTCCCATGATGGGTACAAAAATAGAACACTGGTTTGTAGTTTCAATCTTTCGAAAATGCCCTAATTGGAGAATTTTTTTTTTACGAATGGGACACACCTGTTCCAATAAGTAAAGACGGGACAGAATCTGAGCAACTCACGTACATATAAAAGAACAAGAGTTCGCCGGACTATGTTCGTCTTTCTTTCCGGCGCGGTACCAAAACATGTAATAGTTCTTT
>JAUJYS010004626.1:0-11765 GCA_033995665.1 Melogona broelemanni | reverse complement strand
ACCCGAACAAAGCGGGCACTCTCCCACATATCTACAACTTTTCGCTGCATTTGATGTCAGGGAAGGAGGGGTGGGGGGGGGAATAGTTCTATCAGATAGTAGGACCGGAAGCTAGGTGTGATAGGGACGGGTGAGCGTCGCCTACCAGCAAATGGTGCGCATTGCGAGAATGGGCCAGCCAGACAGCCAACCAGCCAACCCACACACTTGTACAGTGTATTTCCAGTCGGGTGTGGAGACGACGGTTTTATTTTTATTAAGCCACGATCAATGTTGCTTGGCCTGCTGCTGTGACGTCGACAGACACCAACTGCACCAACGACATCTTTCCTAGACGCAATGCGAGAATTGAATGTGGTTCACTGAGAACTTTTTTAAAAAGGTGTGGGATAGGCACTGACCTACACTTGCCAAATTTCGGTGCCACCGTTTGGTCGGTGGCGATGGACAGCGGCGGCCCCTTGTAGCACCCTAACTCATTATTAAAAACCTCGGAAAACTTAGCAATGGTTTGCGGTAGGGCCACAGCTGGCTTGGGTTGTTGGGTCACCCCAGCCGACGATACTTGAACCGAGTTGATTCCATGGATCTGGATCCCGAAAGGTTGGAACCATTCTCGGCCGAATAGTGAGCCGCCGTGTCCTCTGACGACGCGTAGCGGCACCTTCTGTTGCTGGCCCTGAAACTCCACCTCTGCCCAGAAGGCTCCCAGCATCACTAGTGGCTCAGCCGACCATGTAGACAGCCTCACGCCAGCCAAGAGGGGTGGCGGATTCGTAGGCCACATAGCACTATACACGGCCTCACTAATTATTGAAAATGGGCAGCCCGAATCCACCTCCATGGCCAGCGGTATCCCGTTCACCAATACTTGCACCATGATGGGGGGCTTAGCTGGTCCAAATGGCTGGATGTGGTTGACACAGTGGTCAACACTGTTACCAGCACCTCGATGTCGGCGTCGGCGTTATGGAGCTGCCTGCTGGTCCGGTTGGCCAGCTTGTACATTGTACATTTGGTTGTACTTGTCCATTGACATTGGCAGTCCCATCGGTTGCAGCAACGCATTGACGTTCGGTAGTGGTGGAGGCTGGCGTGGGGGTATCGGTGGTGGACCCATTGGTCCAGAGCTATGCTGCCCACCTTCCACCCCGGCGGACGGGTACTCGGGCCACGCGTGCAGGCTCGGCCAATATGCCCCTTGCCTTGGCACACGCGGCAGGTGTAACCGCGGAACCGGCATGTATCCGCGCTGTGCATATCATTGCACCTGCGACAGGCCGTGCCTGTCCATGACGATGGATTAGAGGGTGCCGCGCTCGTAGCGCCCCCTCCTCCAGCTGTGCGACCGGATCCCCCAGGCCCACCAATGCGGTTCAGTACCGGCGTTGCCACCGCGGCGCGCATCTCTCGCACCGTGGACTTGTTCGCATTGAATGTCTCTGCCTTGTTGAGGGCCATCATGATCGTAGTCGGTTCCGGCGCTTCTAGCAGCCTAGCCATGAGATCTAGGTCAGCCACCCCCGCCACGAAATGTGAGAGCAGCATATCTTCCTCTAGAGCTCCAAAATAGCATAACGGTATGAGATTCCGCAGGCCTGATGCAAATTCAATAAGGGATTCGCCCAGTACCTGTTTCCTATTGAGAAACCGGTGGCGCGCCATCAATTTGGTTGGTGGCGGGCAGAAAGCATCTGCCATGCGGGAAACCAGCGTGGTGAACGGCAGCGTCACCACGTTGTCTGGTGCGGCAAGCATCACTAAACGGCGGTATGCGGCCTGGCCGCAGCTCATGAGGAGTAGTGCGGATTTTTGCAAGACCTCCGTCACACCATGGTAAAGGAATACAATTTCCAATTGTCCGGTGTACAAGAGCCAAGACTCGCGATCCGCTCCGGACATCTCAAATGGCTGCCCACGTGCTAGGTTGGCGGTGCCCGCCATGCTTGCTGGGTTGGTAATGATTTGAAACGGAGTACTCACAGTTTCAGACTGATTCTCGTCGCCAGTGTTAGATCCCGACGTGGATGACGAAGTAAGGGCATGCGTAGTCATTTCGGATCTAGGTTGTATTGTATTTATTCGAGGATGAACAGATCATACATACAGGAGTACATACATTAGTCGACTATCCTAATACAAAGACAGAACAAAGATGGCTTCTCTAAGCCACAGGTAGCGCCCCTGGTGGTCGTTCCTAACCAGTGGCGCCGCTTACGGCTGGGGGCACAACACTTTCACAATTAGTTTTCTTCCAGTAATTAAAATAGATTTTTGTTTCTGGCGTTTGTTAACTTTCATTTCGGCTGTGCCAAGCAAAATTACGTATAAAAAAGAACCTCCTAATCGATCCCAAATTGACTAGAACACAACCAATTAACATTCCAAAAATTGCAAAACTCCAATAGATGTACAAAACAATACTTAACTGTTAATTGTAGCTGATTGAATAAAGTTATGGATTTTATGGTAAAAGTGGCCTTTAAGTAATTACATATTATACGAGGGTGAATCAATAAAATTTTCACGAAAGTGTTAAGCTTTTTAAGCCATGAAAAACAAATATTCATTGAACTTGACCACGTATTGCACATACGCCACTTTCATTTGCCTCAAATGGCACATGCAACTTATCTTACAGCTGCACTAAAATAAGTTTTATATTAAGAAAGGATAGCTGCACGAAACGTATATTTAACTTTTATGAAATAAAGCATACTTATTTTTTTTTATGAATAACTTTACTTATTTAATAATTTATTTTTATTTCATTTTTTTATTTTTAATTTTTTTAAATCACCCTATTGCCTAGTGCACTACAGGATTACTGCACCCTCGTATCTATGGAGATATGTGAGGGGCAGGGAAGGAATGGGAATGAGAATGGCAGCTGGTATAGACAAGCTGCAGGATCCACCCCTAAGCTCTGGACTCCCTAATGGAAGATCAGGGGTGATACCAATACCGCGGCTCGTCGAATAAACGACTGCTTCTGCCGGGAATCGACCCCGGGACCGTCAGCACTTATTGATTGTCCTAAGTATAAATATTCCAAAATACGAACATACTATTCCCTTACTCTAAGGATCCAGTCAGCGAATCTGTTCAAGCATTGACACTCGATAAGCTCAATGACGAAACTACATTCCTTTTCTCAGTTTCAAAAAGTATGTTCGAAAAGACCAGAATATTTCTGCAGTGTGTCTGTCGTTTGAACACAAAACAGCATACCGGTAAACAATCATGATATTTGTTGCGCTAATTTGTCAAAAAAAAAATCTATTGATACTTGAATACATAGCTGAAGCGTCATTTCAGAAGAACGCTTTCAGCAATCAGTGCACGTACACTCAGCCTTTGCAAGCTCGCCATCGGCGGTAGATTGAAGCGACCCCTGGCTGAGAAGAGGTGAACTTTTTCATAATTGGAAAAATTCCAGGACCCAACAGTCTCAAAGATTACCCACTAGATGGCAGTCGTGTAGCCGACTACAGATTGATGTCGAGTAAAACTTGAAAGCACCTGCACCCGCAAACAAGATGTAGGGTAGTCACATTTGTTAAGCAAACTCACAACTTTGCCAAACGGGCCATTTGTTAGACATGATATTGTATCGAAGGTAGGATTTCCTTGGTTGAAACAACTTTATTTACAGTACTTGGATGTCAACGGAAAATTGCAAGAGGGTTTTTTATATATATACTCGTATACACGGTTTGATGAATTTCCGTTAACATTGCTTCAAGGTAGATAAAAGATGTAAAAACAAAAGGAAATCATGAAATGTTACTTTCATTCAATTGAACTGTATATTTCGGACAGAACGTTTTGAGGTATTTTGCGAAGGGGCTCGAGCTGGGCCCGAAGTCATTTTCTCCCCTTACGTTCGAAAATGTAGACAGCGGTACACATTCAAATTAACGGAAATAGTTTTCCAAAATGTAGGAATGCCTTTGCGAAATGACTGAACGGAATCGTTTATTATTACAAGTATATATTTTTGTTTAAAAGGAACTCGTTGTTCGTAAACTAATTGTTTTTATTAAATTGTTAGTTTAAATTTCATTATAATTGCGGTAATCGATAAATTTTAAGATGGGTTAGAAGGTCGTGTGGCATAGTGGTTAGCCTTGATAGTGGCTATGCCCGAGACGCGTGTTCAATTCCCGACAGACACTTTCACAATTTATCGGGAGAGAAAAATTCGTATACGCGCCTTTCTTCGGAATGAAGGTAAAGCCATGGGGCGCCCGCAGTCAACGTTATCAGGTGCACGTTAAAAATACATACCTTGATCAGAAGCCTAGGCTAAGCGAAATTATCTGGTGTTTCTCAATTCCGGGTCTTACGATGCTTTTATGCTAAACAATGTTCCACCGAACCCGAAATTGATCATCGCCTAAGAAACACAAAAGGCGGACTACATAGTGCGTTGTTAATTTGTTTTGGCGTTGCCATTCGAACAGATAGGTCCAACTAGGTATGTGGATTGGGGTACGCGCCCATTTCTCGCCGGTTTTAACTTCGATATTTTTAAACCGGTTTCACCCACGCAGTCATCTTAAATTATTCAGAATCTCGCGATACCGTTACAGATAGTTTTTCCCCTACCTGTATACAGTATTTTTAGACCCGCAGTCAAGTTTCTTGATGGATGATGTCATGCCATTTGTGCAATCCGGATTTGGCCTTAAAATAAAATATTGAAGCATGGCCTTTTTTAGAGGCCACCGTCTTTCAGAAACCCAGTTGATTCGTTGGAGTGACTGCCGGTCGAGAACCCGTGATCGCGGGTTTAATTCCCGGTCGAAATTTCCAAAATTAACGTAGATAATTTTTTTTTTTTCAAATTTATCTTTAGAACCAATTTTAGTGGCGGAGGATTTTTTTAAAGTTATTCTTATAAGACTGTCGTCTTATAAGAATAACTTTAAAAAAATCCTACTTGTACCTTTCTTCAGAATGAAAATAAAGCGTTCAGGCCAATGTCTGGACGACGTCGGGTACACGTTAAATAACCCTATCAAGTTTAGTCAAAATTACCAAGTTGCCCAGCTCGTTAGCAACCGTTTCAAAAGAATTGGAGAACAATCTATAGTCAAGTTTCCCAAACTCGGCCAGAGCGCAACCGCGGCCACTACTGGAAAATAAAATAAATAATAAAACGCCATTGACTTGTTTCCGAACGCCATTAACTTGTTTTAAATGGGGCTCCGCCATTCAATTTTTTAGCCTCTTAGGAGCTCCGCCACTAAAATTGGTTCTAAAAAGAGCTCCGAGAGCGAAGCAGTTTGGGAATCAATGATCCATAGTATTAGAACTATCGGCTAGTAGTCGTCATCCGCGCTTCTAGTGGTGATTTGGAGTGAGTAGAGCGCCGCGATAATTTTTTTTTAAATCACCGTAGTGCCTAGTGCACTACAGGATTACTGCACTCTCATGTCTCTATGGAGATGTGCGAGAGGCAGGGAGTTGAGGTTGGGGGGTTGAGTTGGATTCAACCGCTACCTCGACCATCCCTTTTTAACGAGATGTGCGCCACCTAGCGATAATGCGCAGGTACCATAGCATTCATTCTCGTTCTGCTTCCCCATAGGAGACATGTGTAAACAATTCAAAATGGCGGCGTACACGAACGTCCCACGTGGAAGCCATGTGGTTGTTAACATCCAGACGGAATACTGACACGGAAATTAATTCAGTCACCAGAGGGAACCTCGGTCGTTTTTTTTTTCTCGCCACATGATCGGGGGGCACTCCCCAGCATTCCCGAGAACACCCAAAACGTTTACGGGAACTTGAAACCGGTCGCGTTAGAGAAAAGAAAAAATACCGTCATTGAGATGTAATCTAGCGCGGGTAATTTATTCGTGACTCGGGGAGCAATTTCACTTCCGTGTTCTATCCGTACCGTTTCAGTAATTTATGTATTGACAACAGCGTATTGAGATTGTTTTCCAAATTTGTTATTGGTCACGCTGGTATCGAGAGTAGGCGGGCTCACCATATATTTGCATATTTCGGCTACAGTACGTTGTCATGTCAGGCATTACGTACCGCCATTACTCACGTCTCACTATACATGGCTCCAACCTACATGGGAACAGATAAACCCGGCGAGAAACGACCGCACTGGCCAATTGCTGCGTTCAGATATTGACTGTTTATTGCCCGTGTGCACCGACAAAATGTAACACTATTTGGATACTGTAAGGGCGGCGCTACGGAGCGTTCACTATTTTCAATATTTTCGTTCAATATTTTATAACGTTGTTGATAAGTATAACGGTGATCACTTGAACGCTCCATAGCTCCACCTTTATCTTTTGATAGTTAATGTTTTGCCGGTGCATACGGGCAAAAAGACTATTTAAAGCAACTGAAAAGTTCGTTAACAATAAATAATACGTAAGAATAGATGATAATAAAATATTTAATTTAAGGTTTTGTTATGCAGATTCAGGAGCGTAGGGATTCATTTTTTGTAACACATGTTTTGCTTATTTAATATATGATTGTCATTTTATCAACACCCCAGAATTCTAACAAAGGTTTTCTAATTCGTGTCTTTGAATGACGATTTGAATGTCATTTGATATATGCTCCAAATGAAAAACAACTTATGCACGATAAGAGTTTAAATCGCTTGTGCCAAACCTGTTAAAACGAATATTGTCCAAACCGTATATCTACAAGTATTTTCTCATATCCATGCAAGCTGATATCAGCCTCATAAATAGATCAATTTTCAGCCTGCCCTCACTGCCAAAAACTGAATAATTGTAACACAAGACACGGAACGTTTTGCAAAGTTGGCGACTTTCCACGTGGTCCAAATTCATTTCATCATCACCAAGCGGACCAAAAACAAAATCGAATTTGACGCCCAGGGAGTGGGGGAAACACCAGTAAGTGCATTACCAATTAATTATATGATCACGGAAGTCGGTAATGTCCACCGTTACCCAAACTGATTTTTTTTTTTCAAATTGAGAAACCCAATGCGATAACCTGAGATGCTGTGCCGCAGACGCCCAGGTTACATTACACATTCTTATCACGCCGCGCCGACGCCGGCGTCGTTCACTACAAAAACGGTGGGCGCCAAACAACACCCCGGGTCCCCTGTTGAACGCGCTTGACACGTGGAGTCGTGTCCAGCTCGGTTTTTGGTTTATGGTAGCGCCGGAAACCGGATTTGAAAGTCTGGTGAAATCGATCGAATTTTAGCTGTGCCGTTGATGGCTCCACACATTTTAAAATATAAAGGGTTTCTTAAAAAAAAAAACAAGCGCCTACAAATGTCGTTATATTTTCAATAATATCGTACTGATTCGTTTGATTTACAAACATCTTTATTATTTTATTTTATTTTCGAAATTACCTCCTGTTGCTTTTACACACGCGCGCGCCGCATTACAGATAGACGCGTAGAAAATGAGTTGGTCAAAGTAAATTTTACGCGGAAAATTTGCCACCTGCTGGAATGTAAATTTTTTGTTTTTCGGAACTTATTTTTACCAAATCTTCATTGATTATAAGGTGAATGCATGCTTTTGTCGAAAAATTTAGTTTTGAAGAAAAGTGATTGTGGCATATATTCATCAAACAGACCAATGTTATCAATTGAACGCACAATGCGCAGGCGACAACTCATCTTACGGCGTCACTCGTAATAAGAATTTCTGGTCTTCCTAAAAGTTTGTTGAATTGCTACATTGCTTTGCAACATTGCTACAACATGGCTGAAATATTTTTTACAGGCGAGTAATCATCTTTCTACTACATAATTTCACATAATACATTTCATATTCTACATAATTCCTTCAATTTTTCCCAGAATCTCCGTCCATTTATACGGTCGTGAGCCACCTTGAAATGGGACCATGCCATCATGGTTAAAATCTGGACTGACACGTTAGAGCCACAATTTAGCAGCAGTGCTCCGGTGTTTATGGATTAATCATCTTAAAACCTTGTTCCACGAATAAAAATAAATGTCAGTTTAAAGGTGTTACATCTAGAGTATATGGTAATCCGGTTCACCACAAGTAAGTAACCTTCAAAGCAAACAAATCACCGTGGCTGCGGCCAACTTAAACGCTGTGAACCTGCACACAAAAAAACGCCGACAGCGACGACGACGCCCACCGACCGACCAGGCGACAGTTCTCCCCCCGGTTGAACACGACTCGCAAGGCACGTCATGGAAAAAAAAAAAGAATGTGGACTGCCGTAAAAATGTTCGGCACGCTCTCTAGCCATGTGAATTTGTGATTATCGGAAATTCAATTTCGAAACGCCATATCCGCGTTTAAAAGACCCGGACTCGGACCGTTATGCGAGAGCATTGTGGTAATGATCACGATCGAAGCCTTGGACCGGCGCCACCTTACGGAAAGTCACGCAATCTACGTATTGGGTTTTCTATTATTTTTTTTTAATTTTCACTCTAAATTAGTGCGGAGTGCAAATTGTGAAACATTTTCTTACGTATATAAAAAACGGGGTTCGGTACAGCGCCGAAATAAAGACGAACAGAGTCTGCGCTGTACCGAACCCCGTTTTTTTTATATCTGTTTGAATTATAGACGTCCTATCTCAACAATTATTAATGATTTTCTTACGTCTCTTATTAAACAAGAAATGACTGGCATTTTAGCCGTCACTTTATGTGAACAGTTTCCTCAGCATTGAGCAAACTATTTGGCTTTAACATAAGAAGTTTATGTCTTGATATAATCCTTATCTAATAAAACACACTTAGTTTCCGCCATTTTGTGTGTACAAATTTTTGTGAGCACAAAATCCTGAATGCACAGCTGCAACGTCTCTGACGCAATGACCCAGCCTGACCTGTGACGTCATGATAGTAGCAACATTCGAATCAAGCGAAAGTGGTGTCTGTCTATCCTCTGACTGGCTTAAGCGCTAGTTTTATACAGGGTTGCTCATAAAAAAACAGCCCCCTTCAAATGTCGTTATATTTTCTATAATATTGTACCGATTCGTTTGTTGCAAAGGGTTTTCTGGTCAAGGTTCATTTTAAGCGGAATATTGTCATCTGTTAAAATGTCAATTTTTTATTTTTCAGAAGATATAGCAAATTTTCATTGATCTTTAGCTGAATGCTTTTGTTGAAATTTTTAGTTTCGAAAAAAAGTGATTGTGGTTTATTTTCATCAACCAGATCAATGTTATCAGTGGAACGCCCAATGCACTGGCGTTCACTCATCTCACGGCGTCCCTCATAATAAGAATTTTCGATCTTTTTTAAAGTATCTTTTAAGTTTGCTGTTTTAATAACTGTTTAGCATGGTAATTGTTCCTTTCGCACACCAATTTTAAAGCGCAGCGGAATTTTTTTGTTAAAACATTGCTGCAATCGTTCTAAGTCTTTATATATATTTTTTTCTCTTTCGGCTTTGTTGCATGTTGCATGTTGGTAGGACAAAGTCCAATGTAAATCAATTTTAAGATAAATTAACTTTTTTATCAAACAAACATCAATTGTCAGTTCTGAAGCTGAAAACGCAAAATGCTAAACTGTTTTCACTTCTGACTTATTATGCCATTCAACCGATTTGCATCTTATCCCAAAGGTTTTCCAGGTAATAGGAGGTGTATTATTGTTTTCCAAAAGGCAAAGTGCGTGTAACAAATAAAGCATGATAAAATACAAATTTCAAAATAGCTTTTTATGAAATCGAATTTTTTTTCTTGTAAATCCACCGCGTAAGTTGTCCTTGTTCATGTTTGCTATCAAAATAGGTGGAATAAACTGAGCGGGCAATGTACAACGAGAATTCATGTTATTATATTTTTATTATTTTTTTTTTATTTCAATATGGCAGAGTGTGGCAACAAAACCACATAAATGGTGGCGCTAGCGACGATTTCGTTGTTCATTTCATTGGAGCAGTTCGAACGTGTTTGAGGAACCACCGAACTCGTCGTCCTTCGCCAAAAACCCGTTAATCACAAAAAGGTCAGCTGGCCATGGTGAAAAAATGGCTCAACAGGCCAATGCATTTTGCTCGCCTTTGGCTGAGCCCAGATAACAATCTGTCGTATGTCTACGGAGGGGGGTGAGGTGAGGTGGCCCCACCGTGGGGAGATGTGAAAGTGGGTGGTGAGGTGGGCCCGGGTAGGAGCAATCTACTGCGCGTGAGGGACAATGAACAAACAGAATTGTGGTTCAATGACGAGGTTCGATTTTGAGAAACTTTGGGGGGAATTCTTGAGGTCTCTTGCACAACCGAATTTCGATTAAATCTGTTTGGTAATGGGGACGTAATGCAATCAAGATGTTTCTGTTTAAAGAGTATAATACTCGTGTTAGAAGTTAAACTGGTAGCAAGCGATGTCACAAGGAAAACAAAATGTCTGCCAGTCTTAATTGGCTTGAAATAAAGATCAAAAGGATCGAATAGAAAGATCAAAATAGAAACTCTTTCCCGCTTGGAATTTTTGTTTAATTGATTTTACAATAGATAACAAAAAACACTTTGTGCCTTTCCCTACTTGTGGGATACAGGTGCCCAGGGTGTCCTGGGAAACGCGAATCCCACGGAAGTCAACGAACGGAAAGTCAAGTTCGTAAAAGAAATTATGATTTTTTAGCGAATATTTTAAAAACAATAATTTCTTTTCTTTACCATTAAATTAATTATATTGAGGAATTAAAATTTATTAACATTAAAAAATACCATTAAAAGAATCATTAAAAAAATAAAATTTGCCCCGGGCAACTTGTCAAAACCTGTGACAAGACCGAAGAAAAACCATTTGAAAAATAAGCTTAAATTTTTTAATTATTTTCTCATTTTAGGAGGATAAAATGTACCACATAAAATTAGTAGCGAATGGGATAATTATATCTCAATTCCATTCCAATCAAATCATTTAAAATTTATAACGCTATTATCAATAGTGATACCAGATGCATTATTCTTAAATAGTTCGACCAATGTATTGTAATCTGCATTGAATTGGTATTGCTATTATCATAACCGTGAATTTCAATGAAAGTTTCTTTCTAAATAGTTTTCTTTCCCCTAATGTGAACACGGCAATTTGGTGGTCATAGCCACGAGCACTCTCTGCAGCAAATAGTCTGTGGAGACAGAGTAAAAAAAAAAAACACGCCCGAACGTGAAGCAATAATTCTGTTGTCGCAATTGTAACGAGAAAAAAAAATGGCGTGCCTTAGTCATGAGTCATGGCATCACACTAATAAATTCTTTCGAAAAAAGCAATATGTCAGCCAATTTGCTGGCTTGCTAATATGTCTTGACCGGTGATGAAGGACGTCGAGAAAACGTGAGAAAACACGCAAATTGTTCAAATTCGGCACTGATCTATGAATAATATCTCCATGATGACTCCACATAATTTGCATGTGTCGGCGCATTAGCATTATATGGGTTAAACGTCACTCCTCTGTGGTATGACGCCGACAATGACAAATTGATTGCAACCGGCATCAGGCATTGCAGTAATGGTGAGCTAGCTAGTTGAACTAGCACAGCAAATCTCAGTGTTGGGTAGGATTGGTAAGTAACGTCTCGTTCCAAGAAATTTGTTCCCCTTTTGAGGAATACTCGTATGTATATATATATTTTTTTTATTTTTTAATTCACCGTAGCGCCTAGTGCACTACAGGAATACTGCACCCTCGTGCCTCTATGGAGATATGTGAGGGGAAGGAAAGGGAAGAGGGATGCAGCTGGAATAGCCAGACTGCAGGATCCACCCCTAAGCTC
>JAUJYS010004625.1:0-11766 GCA_033995665.1 Melogona broelemanni | reverse complement strand
CCTCGGTGCGCTCCGAGAAGACACATTTGATGTTAAGGCCCTGCTTGTGGTCATTTGTTGTCTATAATTTTTCTCTTTTTAATAAAATTGTTGTTTTATTTTCTGGAAGGTTGGGGTTTGAAACCCGGAACCGCGAGAAGGAGAAGAAGGAGATAGCCGCCTACGAAGCCCTCAAAAAGGTCAAAGGGGTCGAGGACGTGACCTTGCCCGCCGAAGGAACGGCCGCCTGAAAAGAGCAAATCGAGAAAGAACGCCTCCACCACTCTTGCCCCCAGACATCGCTACAACAACGTCGTAGTGGCGTCATCTATCGGGTAGGACACGCACCCACTCTTATATACCACACGCCGCCATGATTTAAAAAAAAAACACGATCTGGTGCTAGGAGCGGCCGCCAGGTAGCGCCAGTGCAATCAGGTGTCTTTTTTGTTATAGCCAAAAAAAAATGCAATTGGAGACAACCAAGGTTTTTAAAAGATACGAGGTTAGCCTATGCGAGGACTTTTGTGAAATCGCCAACTAGAAAAAAATTGAATTACTAATTACATAAAGCAATTTATTGTCGAGAAAAAATGAGCAAGCTTTGTTTTTTCTGCATCAATGAATGATCCGCCGCTGCTAGGAAGTATCTGGTACTTTTCACACATTCCACACCATCTGGAAGCGTGAGTTGCCAGCATTTTTTTTGTATGGTACTTGACAAGGAACGAGCCGGAGATATCACGTGTGCAACGATATTGGATTGCAGCCAGGCAATCATGATAGGCTTTCAGGTGACGTCACAGACACTTTATTTGCTGTGTCACCCAAATGATAATAAAGCACTCCATTTCTGTTCGGATCTGTCATTTTTAGACTTTTAGAATTTTGGAATCACTTTTAGAATTCTCTTCTATTATGACACTTTGTCATGTGTGAACGTGTATGCCAGCCAATCCTGCTGGGGGGTTCCAGGTGTCGCACAGATTTTTTTCCCTGCATAGGCTAACCTCTTTATCTTTAAACACCTTGGGGGACAACTCCACAGAGTGAGTCAGCTTTAGTTTTTAACATTTAAATATACTCGTACATATTGTATTATAGTCTCTACGAAAAAGTGTTTGGCGAGATCATATATTTTTAATATTGTTGTTGTTGATTATGTGTGTGCCATTTGTTGGGTGGGTCAGTTTTATCACTTTCTAAGAAATCGCATGACTGAAAGCTTCAAGCTTAATTCTTAATAGCTTATGAATAATATAATTTTTTCAAAAGCAAACAAAATTTAATTGTAGCTATAGGCGAAAATCTGTAGGTTTTGAAGCAGCAATGCTGTTTAAGTGGGATTTACATTAGGCGATTTTATCGGCTATCTTGGTTCCAAAAAGCCCAAAAATTGAAGATCCTAGTGTTAACGTGTTATTAAAAAAAAATCGCAGATACAAAATATCAGCTCGATAGATTAGCTTATTGGGTTGCTGATGGGAATGTTTGACTGAACGCTGCGGAGCGCTCTCGCAATCCGCATGAGCGGCAATGGCACCGCGTGAGAGCGCTACATAGCGCAGGTACAGCGCTCTTTTATTTTAAGACGGTCACACGATTCAGCGCCATCTATTGCACAAATATTGCACAGTCACTTGAATGAAGCCTGGAAGGCCGATACAATTAAATTGCATATGGAAAGGGAAAAAAATAGAAAAAAGTGATTTATTTTGTGCCGAAAGTATGGTGGTAGTTGGAATCTAGTCAAACAAATTTGAGCAGTCTGTTGCTGTCGTGCGATTTATTTGAAAAGTGTGTGCCTGGATTGACATTTTTGTTGTGTTACTGGGATCAAAGTTTAAATACGGGCTTCAACCTTTTTAACACTTTTGTTTCACCTTTGACCTAAAATCAAGGTGTCCCTATTTCACCAGCCACAATATTATACACAAAACTGTTTTAAAATGATATTAAATCCGTACTACGAAATTCCTAACATAAATTTAGTTATATTTAAAAGGATGTGTTGTCCAATAACCTAATCACAATGTGGGCCACAAGTTGTGCCTTTCTTTGACAATGCTGATTGGGAAGACCGGATATAAGCCGGAATAACTTTAATTTAAAAATTGAAATTGTTAAATCCAAAAAACTTAACTTTTGGCCTACCTATGATTAAAGTCACTATATCAAAATTCAATAAATGGAACAATTCGTGTCAAAATTCTAATTTATTTTTAAGACAACCGTTTGTTGAAATTACTACGTATTTTTATGTAGTATGTTTATATTATTTTCAATGGGGGAAAACTTGCAAAGGTGAAAGAAAGATATTGCAGGTATTGTCAAAGATTTTAATCGAAATATTTTTCAATTATGCTTGCGCAATAAATTCGAATCTCAATTTTTTTACATGACGTGACTATCACACCTTGATGAAAAGATTGGGAAAATTAATTACACAAGCGAGAACAAGCATTCAAAAATAAATAATGAGAGATCCAGGACAGGACTGGATGTAATCGCCGAACAAGAGCTGGCGAAGCTCTAAGCATAAAGCATAAAAATAGAATATGCCTTCACGAAATATACAATGTGTCGTTATGTGAACGAAATAAACCCTACCTTACGTCACCGCTCGAACATTTTAAAACAAATTTAGTAACTTGCATTCTCCATATACGTATTTCAGACCTTCATCAGTGGATTTATCAAAATTTATAAAGGGCAGTTATCTATTCTATTTTTATGCTTTATGCTTAGAGCTTCGCCAGCTCTTGTTTGTCGACTACATCCAGTCCTGTCCTGGATCTCTCATTATTTATTTTTCACACAAGACATTTTTTGCCGTATATTAGCCTAGTTCACGGATGATGTTAAGGCCCATGCTTGTGGTAATTCGTGGTAGGTAAATGTACATTTTTTGTTTTTAACTAGCATTCAATTTGTCAAACAATAATTTCAATCTTAAATTCGCAAAAAGTCACTGAGTTATTTTCGATGGTATTGGGGAAATTATTTTTTGTTGAGTTATTTTAGAATACTTTAAAAACTTTTCAATTCCTAATTTTTCTAAACGTCTCATTTGTCAACTTCTATCTTTTTTAGATTAACGTGGTGCTATCAATTTTAGGTACTTCGTCATTTAATAACCAAATAAACACTAATATTGGAGCAATTAGAAGTGAACTTAATACTGAAATGCTTGATCTAAAATCGTCATTAAATTCATAGTTTGATAACTTAAATTTTATCCAAAAGTATTTCAGAATGTCCATATCATTCCTGTCTTCACGTAGACTAGAGAAAAAAAATGAACGATTGTTTTTTTTTTTTTAATTCGTTCAATGGTAGTGAATACATTATATATATTGAATTTGCTAATAAAACACAATTTTAATCAGAACACTGAAGTCT
The DNA here is from genome assembly GCA_033995665.1 of Melogona broelemanni. Lineage (NCBI taxonomy): Eukaryota > Metazoa > Arthropoda > Diplopoda > Chordeumatida > Chordeumatidae > Melogona > Melogona broelemanni. The sequence continues at coordinate 8,385 of JAUJYS010004625.1, read as the reverse complement.
CTATGTACATGTAATTTCCGTTATCAACACTGTTTAATCGATGGAACGGAAAAGGAACGAAAAGTTCTATGTTCCTTTAGAAAAGGAACTAGGAACGGCCAGGTATGAAAACTTGGCTATCAAAGATCATGCATGTTTTCCGGTTCCGGTCGATCCTCCGACAGTCCGTCCTCCCCTCGCTGCCGTCTGGCCACCCTGGCCACCTTCCTGCGCAGGCTGCCCCCCATGACGGTCACACTTTTCGCACCGTGACCTCCGACTCATCACGTCCCTGTCCACGGCGATCCGGCACAGGCGGTGCCGCAGCACGCCGCACGCGTCCACCACCCCCGCGGCCAGCGTCACTTCCGGTTGGCCATCCACACCACCCATTCCTACGCACAGCGGCACGGCGTCCACCAAGGCCACCAGCTGCTCCAGGTCACGTCGGCTGCTGGCCCGGCGACGTCCGCCGAAAGCGACGCTGCGGCCCAGGAGTTGGACTTCGCAGTCGAGCTGTTCGTTCACCGTGATCTGTTTGGTGATGGTAGGGGGCGCTGCGGTCTGCAGGTGGAGGGACATCTGGGAGAAGACAACCGCACGTTGGTTCGTCGTGTCATCTGCGGTGTGAGCGGATCTGGTGAATTACGGAATGGTAAATTTAGGGGGTGATGTCATACACCTTACAAATCAAATGTCCGCTGTGCATCCGCTGTGGCCGAGAGGTAGCGTGCTCGCTCGCCAACCAGCGGATCTGGGTTCGATTCCCAGTGCATTCGATTGCCGGATTGGCTCGTGTTTTTTTTGTTGTGCATCCGCTGTGGCCGAGAGGTAGCGTGCTCGCTCGCTAACCAGCGGATCTGGGATCGATTCCAGGCAGAAGGCTCTCGTTTATTCGACGAGCCGCGGTACTGGTGTCACCGCTGAGCTTTCATTAGGGAGTCCAGAGCTTAGGGGTGGATCCTGCAGTCTGGCCATACCAGCTGCCATTCCCCACACCTTCCCTGCCTCTCACATATCTCCATAGAGACATGAGGGCGCAGTAATCCTGTAGTGCACTAGGCACTACAGTGATTTAAACAATTAATTAATTAATTAACCATGAATCGTTACCGCCGTGTTCTTGGCTTCCAGGATGGTGCGACCTCGTTGAGACGTTTACCGGGACGGTGCACGGCCCAGCTGGCGTCCGGCAGCCGGAACGGACGGGCGCTGGGCCGGATCAAATCCTCGAAGGTGAGCCCACGCTTTCCTGCCACGACACCCAAACTCCCTTTGCCGTATCGCCCACCGACCACCGAGGTCGGTGCAGGTGAAATGCTGACCGATTTCGACTTTTCCAGCTCGTCCAGGCGTCGCATGGCCCGCTGCACGGCAGTTTCGGCCGGAGAGGCCGCAATTGGCTCCGGCGGGCCGCTAGGTTGCACTGGGGTCACACCGGTATCGGCCGTAATTTCACCGTCTAACGTGGGACTGGACGCTTCGGACCTTTCCATCCACGGATTCTGAACAATGAAAAAAAAAATTAGATCAAAAGAAAAATCATTAAAAATGACAAGGGACATTTTGGGGCAAACTTTTATAAATGTAAAGCGTAGAATAAATTTATATTTAACTTTCAAAAATACAATAAAGATGGGCCAAGGGAAATGTTATTTGTTGGAGATCAAAAATTAACGACCAAAAGAAAATACAGGAATACGCAAACACCTAGAGATTCGAGTTCCCAACCTCGGTCGACGGGTCCTCGGTAGCGGATCGTATCCGTTGACCAGGGTCGTATCTGCTCCTGAATAGGGTGGGCACCGCCTCCTTGGCCAGGATAGCCCGCCGGGTCATCTGCTGAATGACCTGTCCGTCGTACACGGCCACCCACTCCTTGGTAACCAGCGCCGGGTCAAAATGCTTTTCACAGACAAGGTGGGTGAAGGCCAGCTGCCGGTTGTCGGGCCGGGTCGGAATGGCCGTCCGCCAATGCTCCAGCATATCCGGGTCCCTGGGTGCGAGGAACAGGGCCACCTTGTTGTCCGGGTTGGTCGGGTGACCCGAACGGCAGTGGGGGACGAAACAACGGCGTACCATATCGGTCAGAGAATTTCTTTTTTGTGCAAATAATAAAATTAAGATGGACCAAAGGCGTTAATAAGGCCAAGTATGAGTCGCCGTAGCGCAGTGGTATAGCATCCGCCATGTGTGCGGCGATTTCGGGTTAGAGTTATTCGATCCCGAGGCACTGGTGAAAATGTACTCCTCCATAATAACTTAATAGGGGTCGTGTGCACCTAGCTTTACGTGTACGTACCTGACAACGTACACGCACGATTTCAACGGTTTTAGCCTTTATGTACTGTACGTAGCCTATAGCCCTATATACATGCCCAATGGTGGTGCAACTTGTGTCATGAGTTAGCCAATCGACTGCCGGCTCATATCAACGTTGGCAGCTCTGAAATCAAACACAGGTAAGCCAATCACATGTTACCTTTCTCCGATAATACTTACAGCGCCAAATTTTGTCGAAAAATATAGAATAATATCAAAAATACAAGTCAAACATTGGTTTGTTTACATCGACACTCGCCATCTTTGATTCATGCTCCTATTAAGGGTCCAACAATAATGCATGCGAAGATTTAAATCCACTTGACAATATGTGCATTTGTCTGAACTGCGCTTAAATTAAACTGCATAAACATGTCAGTCGATGTAATTTATGTCGTCCAATTGCTACTTAATAACTTAAATTTCTAATAAAACTGAAATTAAAAATTAGAATGCCAAAATCTCATTCGAATAGCATATTTAAAAATTGAGAGTCGGACCCATGAATTCAACAAAGTACAAGCTGAAAGTCAGGCTGACGAATTCGTCACTTTAATCATTCTTGGAAAACAATTAAAATGATTCAATGATTAAATAAAATAAAACATTTACCACTTTATAAAGATATGAAATGAAAAAAACACATGCGATATTTTTTCCTAGTCAATAAATGTACGTAAAGTTAAAATCCTGTTTATATGAACGCAAATTTGCAGGCCTTATAAAAAAATGGCAATGGCATAAGTTAGGCATGAGACCGGACGTTGCATAACTCGCGACTCATAAACATCCGGCGGTTGTCCGAATATACCAATCCGCATTCACACAAGGGGCGATTAATTATTGTAAAACCATCTAAAGGAACCCTTCTACCTTGAATTGCAAATAGTTTAACGCAACCCTATTCATATTTCATTGCATGTTTATCAAATGTATTTTGTCGGCGCTAGTTTACTGATTGCAATGAAATTCGGGGTGCGTTAATGATGGCGTCTGCGTCTGTTCATTCTTATCACGATAGCGCCTGTTCTATTACACAACGGCACATTGTCGATTGCAATCAATTAGACGTGTTAACGTGAGAAACGCGGCGTAGACCTAAAATGAACCCTGCGTTTTATCGGTGATTTATGTGTTTTTTGTTGAGTTTTATGGAATATCCTTGTGTAAGAAGATCAAAAGATAATTGAACTTCATCTTTACGTCGTATTTTCTGGGAATTGCGCCAAAATGTGGGCAATAACAACCGCTGGAGTTGTGTTATGGATGCTTGTTTTGCCTGTTCGCTGTCAAGGTGAGAAAACTAGCATATCGTTAAAATTAAAAAAAAGATACAAAATTGTACCTTTCCCACACGATCATAAATGACAACCAACGTTAGGAAACATATTTTTATTTGTCAGTCAACATGTTCAATTTATACAGGTGTTTTTTGTTGATCGTTTGACCATGCTAATCGACGCTTGCAATGTTCTTGACTTAAGACGCATTCACTGCCACTTGTTATTGACACTCGTTTATTGCTGGATGTCGTATAATTTTGGACAAACCCAGGTTAGCAAAGAAATAATTACTAACCTTGAGACAAACTTCGCGTTTTGTGATTGTTTCAAATGAGCTTAGCAGTTAAGTTGGTCTACTGAGTGCATGCCTATGTGATATTTTATGCGGGAAATTTTAACGTGATTGTTAGTGTTTGAAAAAAAAAACAGATGGAAAAACATAAAAATACAGACGACTGCTGGCATGTCCCTCATCGTCCCTATCGTCGTTCATCCTCGGTGCGCACCGAGCAAATTCTATCGTTGTGTCGATAGTGTCTTTAAACTGTCTACGTTCTTGTTTGTGTTTGTTTGCATCCTAAGTGTTAGCTGTGGATTCAAACACAAATCGTTAAAAATAACTACTAAATTATTAGATACGACTGTCATACTATCTTGTTGTTGACTATTGCGAAATATATTAAGAGAACTGAACCATAACAGGGTATATGTGTTGAAATTATCGAAAATAGATTGATTAATTTGCTGTTTTAGCAGACTTTAGCTACTGTCAAACTGCTTGCTCATACTGGTAACGTTTCCGAAATGTCTGTAAAGTTCTTGTCGGACGGCACATTACATCTCAAGTCCGAATGCGTCGTCCGTTATTGCATAATGAATAGTACAATGACCCGAAGGATTACCAAACTGGTTTGGTTATCTTTCCTGTTTTCAGTCACATAAAAATTGTAAACGTCGAACTTGTTTTTTCTTACAACGTATTTTTATTTGCTAGTATATAAATAAATAAATCATTTAAAAAAACAACTTAATCTAACTGCCGCTCTCAGGCTTTGATCGCAAGGTGCGCATGTTGGGCTTAAAAACAAGTGTACTATACGAACAGGTTGTCATGAGAGAAAAAAAAAGGGAAAATTTGATAAGTTATTATTTTGAAACATTGCTGTTGAGTTTGAGAATCGAATGTGGATTGTCAATATTGTATAGAATTAATAATGTAACTATTGATAATATGCAATATATCGATAGCGTTATCATTTGTTTCTCTTCCTGAATTCAAAGGAAAAAGTCTATCGCTTTGTAATAGGAGATAGAAGAGTCGTTCAATAAGTTTTCGGAACCATTAAAAAATCGGCTGCGTTTATTTAAATGAAATGGATTTAAATGAGTGTGACTTTAGTTCAGTAGGCAATGCTTCCGACTGCGGTGCAGACGGTCCGGGGTTCGATTCCCGGCAGAGGTTCTCGTTTATTCGACGAGCCGCGGTACTGGTGTCACCCAAGAGCTTCCATTATGGAGTCCAGAGCTTAGGGGTGGATCCTGCAGCCTGGCTATTCCAGCTGCCATTCCCCTACCCTTCCCTGCCCCTCACATATCGCCGTAGTGACGCGAGGGTAGTTATCCTGTTGTGATTAGCACTACAGTGATTTAAAAAAAAATAAAAATAAAAATAAACCTACGCGCGGTTCCAAAAAGGTTTTAAAAAATGCATCTTCAGGAATAGTCATTTTATTTAGTGATTCATAAGGGTTGATAACATTTGTCTTCCAATTTTCATTAAAATCCATGTAACCGTTATTTAATTTGGAAAATGATTCCGAAGAATTATTGAACGCCCCAATTATTTTTTCCCTACCCCCTAATCTCTCAGTCCATGGTCGAATTGTGTCTTTTGCTGATTAATCGTTTCTTCGAATAACGATTATTGTTTTACTTTTTTTTATTTTTTATTTGCTAATCGACACTTTTCGGTCCCTTGGTTGCTGCTGGTGCCAAATGTTTTTAGGAAGCCGTTTTTCATAACTCTCATGTCGCGCTATCTACGTGTAAAAAATGTTTTATCAAGGAATTAAAAGTCCAAAGAGTCTGCTCCCGAGGTTCCTGAATGTCCCAATAAAACTAAGTCGCTATTGATGTAGCGCAATTCGCTTAAAGAAAAAAAAAAACTAGTGATTTGCTTGAAAGCGGAAATAAAAATGGAGCTTTAAAAAACAAAAGTGCATTGACAGAGTCTTTTGCGGCAACCGAAATAATTGATATTATAGTCTTCCTTATTATTTGTCGGTTTCGTTATCTTGAAAAATGTCGAGGGTTAATCTCGAGTTAAGGGGTGCAGAGAACATCTTGTAGCGCTATGCACTACAGTGATTCTGACCAAAAAAATTGAAGTATTTCGTTGGAACTGTGCATAAATAAAATCTCAGATACTGCTAAATAAAAACATGCATTTATACACACATTTATGGAGCAGAAACTTGGACAATGAACAAGGGATATAGGGATAGATTGGAAGCATTCGAGATGTGGGGATGGAGGAGGATGAAAAGATTTAGCTGGATAGACAGACTGACTAATGAAACAGTTCTGACAAAAGAGAGAAAAGACAGAAAAATCCTAAGACATGTAACTATCGCGTTTTTTTCAACAACTACAAACGCGAATTTAATGGACTACCAGACCCTGCCTAATTTTGTTTTTCTGTTTCTCTCCTATTATTTGTTTAGACAACGCCGTGACAGTGACCCTGACCAGCGACGCGCCCGCCCTGACCAAAGCGCCGGTTGGCTTCGTGGCCCATCTATCCGGCAAGACGTTGAACGCGAGCGACCTCTACAGCTACACGTTTCGTTGTCCCGAGGCCGACATCAAGGAGACGCTGCTCAACCAGACCACCGTGGCTAACTTCACGCCTACCGTGGAAAACAAGGGTCGCTACACCATGCGGCTGACGGTGGAGCTGGACGGCAAGACGGTGGCAGAGACCTCGCTGGTCTTTGATATACTGGGTGCGTTTTTTGACGATTGGAGTCGTGCTATCAACTGGAAAGTCAGGGGTGGCCAGGGAAATTAATTTTGATTAGGGAAAAGTCTGGAGGAAATGTCAGTGTCGGGTAGGAACGGAACGGAAAAGTTCCATTCCTAGGAACAGCTTCCTTTTTTTGAGGAACTTCGGAATGCTTTGTTTCCTTTACCTGGGACAGTATTGTTTCGTATAACTACCTAAAAACGGGGCATTTTTTCTGTGTGTTTTCTGTCCTTTAGCCACAACACTTTTACAGCATCAAACAGAAATTGCTAAAAATGTTGATGTGTGTTCGAAAATCGGTAAAGTCTCCTCAGTCATGTCCATTTTGGCATTCCCGCAAAAGCCCATTTTGGCGTCATCGTGAACAAACAAAAAAAATTGTAAACACTACACCATTCTGCATCTTTTCGTAAATATATTTTAATCGAAGGAACGGAAAAGTTCAGGGACCCAGGGAAACTTTGATTTTTGGACAGTAGATGTCTGGTATATTTTTTATTTCGGTCACGGAAGATGTCTACGGAAAATGATTATTTTAAAATTGAAATATATAAAAAACGTGTGAATGTAAATTAAATGAAGGCGCTGGACCAGCTGGATGACGATGAACGAGATCACAACACAATGTGAAATGACGAACAAACAACATTATAGATAAACATAAATATAACTTATATAGATGATAGTCCGTAGGAGCTGTTGTCAAGAATTAACTATAAAATGGCGGCGTCTTCGACCAATGAAGACAAAGGAACAGCAACTTCTTGTGATAAAACGTTTATTTTATCGCAGAATTTTCGTATTACAAAACTAGATGGATGAATTGTTTTAAAATTATTTGTACATACTCATGTGTTCAAAGTTTACAAATAGTGTGACTCTCTCCGTGGGTCACGCGAATGGTCATTTATGTCCGAACAGCCGTTTTCGCCTAGGTGCATCGTCTCTAGGATCCACAGAAATTGTGGATAAATATAATGTGTTTAATTACATGTAGACAGAAATGTATTACATGGTGAGTTGACGCCATGGGTGAATTATGCTTTGGACATGTCCACGGCTTCCGCCATCTGAGAAGCTAGCGATGAACATACGTCGATTATTGATTATTTTAATCAGGGGGAAAATCATGGAATAACTTAAAAAACTAATTTCCATTTTCCCCAACATTTAACGTTGTCCATCCAAGGTTCGATTTTTCATCATGTGACTTGTTCGTTGCAGGCGCCATCATTGGCTCGATCGTGATCCAGCAAACGGACGTGGGTCCACACGACCCCAAGTACGTGGCCCGCGACACGCCCACCAACGTCACCTTCGACCTGCACGACCCCCGCCACTATCTGGACACCTTCGAGGTGGTCTACCAGTGGTCGCTGGACTTCGAGTTCATCGCCAACGGACCCAGTTTTCCCTACAACTTCACGCGTACCGATGACCACGAGTACATCTTCACGGTTACCGTCAGCGCTATCCGACTGCGCTTCCCCGTCATGGTCTACGTGGGGACCTACGGAGTGTCCGTCTCTGCGAGGGGTACGTGCTTACTGTATTATTGCATATTTTTTTTTAAATCACCGTAGTGCCTCATGTCTCATGTGAGATGTTCGAGGAGAAGGGAAGGGATAGGGAATAGATGCTGATGAAGAGATGCAGGATCCACACCTTAGCTTTGGATTAATTCCCTAATGAATGCCTTCATCCCTAATGAATGAAAGCTGAGGGGTGACGCTAGTACCCCAGGCTAACGAATAAACGAAAGCCTGCGCCGGGAAT
>JAUJYS010004624.1:0-11769 GCA_033995665.1 Melogona broelemanni | reverse complement strand
GATCCACCCCTGAGCTCTGGACTCCCTAATGGAAGCACAGGGGTGACACCAGTACCGCAGCTCGTCGAATGCTCGTCAAAACGACTGCTTCTGCCGGGAATCGAAACCGGGACCACTACATTACTTTAAATCCTGTAACATGTATGTTTAAATCTGCAACATGAGTGTTTAAAATCAACAAATTGTGATGACTCAGAACAGGGACTCCCGAACCGAAATACCATATACATCACCATTTTTTTTGCTCATTTAAAATTGCTTATAATTTCAATTGATAAAATACATTATCCTTTTTTTATAATTCAAATTGAAAAATGGTAACGGGATAAATAACGAGCTACCAGACAAGTAAGACACATCCAACTGAAAGCGGGTATAACCACCACACGTTCCTCACTCCATTCCACGTCATCCAGCATCAAATGTCCGTTCCCGACCGTCCGCCAGCGCTCCACCACAGGGCTAATGCGATCTTGCCAGAGAGATTGGCCCCGGCGACACGGAACAAGCAATATTGCTCTGATACGCGCGCGCTCGCCCCTCCTACCCCCACACACGAATCGAATCCCCATCTCGTTGCAGAAACACAAGAGACACAGATCGACTGTAGGATAAGCGAGGGAAAGGAAACGGAAGCCCAGAGCCAGTCACGTACGGGACTATAGGCTTATACGCTACACTCGGTATACACTGTATGTACATGGCGGCTTGGAGCTCAAGCCCCCGGATGTACAAGGAGAGGATAGAGTCGTGAGTATACACCAGATGTGGTGGTCAAACTTTGTGGATTTATAGCACATAAATTGTTAAACTCTATTTTTAAACTTTTATCTTGCTGTTACTAATTGGAAATCATCTCACCAGTTAATAACACACCCTTCCTGAATAACAACTATATTAATCATGCGGCTATTTATTGTATTATTTGCATTATTATGCAGTATTTCATGTGAATTCTTATTTTCTCTGTATATGGCATATTTCTTCACAGGGTGTATATGTGTATTTGTTCAATTATACATGTAAAGACACCACTGACTTCCAGCATGAGCCTATACAGTAGATAATTCCAAAGCAGAATTTAAAATTTTCTAGATTGAAACAGTTTTTCGTAATTATGTTTTAAATATGCATAAAGATTTGGAAAATTACTATTTCAATTATGAATTTCGAAATTCAAAATAAATATATTTGCGACAACATCCTAACATGACTTACAAATTATCTCGAGTGACGTGTCCACAACTATTTGATCACCTCTGCACCAGGGAACGCCAATATTACTGTATAGTTGATCCACCAGAAACGCCGCACTGGATAAAAGGTTTGTACATTGTACCTATTACTCCCCTAACTGTACAATACCGGATCCAGAGACGTGTACCTCACTCGCTCCCAAAACTCATCCCCAATAAATGACAGAAGCTAAAACAACGGTGCATGTAGTCGATTCTGGTCGTACACAGTGTTTGACGAACAGTGACAGAATCCCCCACGCACGAGAGACTGCGATCGGCAAGGTGAGGCACTCTAGGGGGCCACAGATCTAGAGTGATCCCTAAAGACGAGGGCCGCTTGGGCGTCACAATCAGGCAAATAGCGACAGTTTCACTAAAAATGTTTAACTCAATGGAAGAAAAAATAAAAATAATGAAAACTTTGAATTTTTTATTGTTGGAAATGCACACAGGACAAAAATGTTTTTCTGGAAAAATAAGCCATTATGGCAACAAAGTGTGGCCAGCATATTGCTTCAGGGTTGAACAACCCTCACCAAGCGATCTGCATATTCACCGTATTTTTATAAACAACCCGGATACAATGCGACGTACAGTTGCGGCGCAGATCAGAAAGCGCACGAAATAGGATTCTCAATGGAAACTCCCGGTAATAAGGTAAAAATAGACACCCCTCCAAAAGGATCTTTCCAAAGGTTTTCCTTGTCGGATGCGGCGGATCACTATGGGAGTGGGGGGGGGGGGGTTTACCGGGGTGTCGGCTGACGATGATGCCGTATAGTGGGCTAGCAGTGCAGGTGTCATTGTTGCCATCGAATCCGTGGGCTCCGCTTAATGGAAGGCGCTCTCGTCACCGTTCAAGCTCAACGGAAAACACGTGAAAGCTCCCAAAAAACACGAGGAGACGCGTCCAATATCAAAGTGCAGCGATTCTCCCAAGACCCTACGTCTCAAGATCCGGAGGTGTATTTCGGTTTACTTACTACACCAGTGATCGTGGGATCAATTCCCATACAAGAATTCTACAAATTTTCGTGAAGAGAAACTGACGCCTGCACGATGCTGATGTATATTAGATTCCACCTTATAGATTCCATCATATACTCAGTATATGAAGACTTTTTCCCGTAGGTACGCAGGGTCCTATAGGCATGCAGGTGGGACAAAAACGATATTAAAAAAAAACGAAACCAAATTTCGAGCTGAGCAGACACTCCGACACAGGATACACCCAGAAAGAAAGCATTTGAGTAAGTAAAAGTCTGTCAGTCTCTATAGACAATCTGAGCCAGGCAGACTAGACTTCTCTGGTTTTGGTACGTAAAGGCATTACAGACTGTAAGAATAAGAAAAACCTTGATGCATTTACTTAAAAACTCCTCTTTCCCAGCGAAAGTGGCACACTGATGCGGCAAATGAAGAGTGACAAGCGAAACATAAGCGATGCCCCGACCCGCCGATTGGGCCAATCAAACGGAAACACGAACGTCATTCCTGGCCATTCACCGTGCACCATCCAAATGTAAACATTACGTGTTTCCGGCGAGGTGGTCCACCCGGTGCCCCGGCTCGCGCGGAGTCACGACTAACGGATCGAACCAGGTGAAGCGAAACACATAGGAAACAACGCAGCTGCGGCGCGATGGGTTCGAATTTTAAAAGCTTTAAACTTTTTCGCGAGTTTGCGGAGCTGATAGTGAGATTTGATTGCATTCGAGAATGGGGATGCGTTGAACATTTCGGTTCATCTGATAGTTGGCGCTCGGTTTACGACGCGCCGAGTTGACGCGATTTAACGACGCTCTCTCACAGAATATGGTGTCAAGAGTGGGGAAACTTGGTGTTAATGTTACAATTTTTGTTCCATTTATTCACACCTACCCCACCTCCCCCAGTACAGTAGAGATCAGTTTAATAGGTAAAGGTAACAGGAAAGGTGAACGATATAGTATGGAAACGGCAAAATAAAAATCAATCATTTAAATATCAATGCGTATGGAAAAACAAATTTGCTTTTGACATGCAAATACATTATGTAATCACGAGGAGAAATAGTCGTTTTCTGAATAATAAATAAACTATTATTTCACGAGAAAAGAGCTTCGTTTTTTGAATAACAAATAAATAATTTATTCACGAAAAAAAGCATCACATTTCAATGAAAAATAAATTATTTATTTGCGTGAAACGAGCTTTGTTTCTTAGAATAACAATGAAGCTTCACCCCCCGAAAAGAGTATTGCTTTTGAATAACAAATAAACTAATTCATAGAAAAATATTTATTCTAAAAAAAATGGTAACTGAGAGATTCACTATAGCAGTGTATTGCCAACACACCGTATTGAAACGATTTGCAGAGTGAATACACCATATTAAATTGTTGGTATTTATTTATTTTAGTTGAATCTCCCCACCCCCCCGCCAATCTTTACAAATTCAGTTGAATATTTTTATTTTGCCAATTAATTCTAGCAGCAGTAAAAGGAAATTACAAAACTCGGTTTTATGAACTCCACCAGACGGCGCTCCGCACTCCACGTCTCCTACCCGCCGATCACACAGGCAAACCATGATGTTGGTCGTCCCTCGTCACCTGTTGGCTCGTTTAGTGTGGTGGTGGTGTTGGGGGGAGAGTTTACAGTAGGCAGCCGCCATGGTAAACACCAATTAATAAGTTCACTTGTTGGGCGCGCCGATGGTGCACGTGCCGGCGGTCCCCCTGCGGCCCGCACAGCGCATGCGCCGTGGATAGAGGGATACGGATAGAACGACGGGTTTGGAGGAGCGAAAACGCCACAGGAACGCGGATTCCAATTCCCCCAGAGCGGGGGGCGCGGGAGCAGGAACGTGCTCGGATTGCGCGAACGGATCGGATGAAACCCGGAGGCGACAAACGAGCACTCCGCCTTCCTGACTCGTGCCAGTGCTGCCGTGTAGCGTGGCGCTGGAAAAAATATCAGTAGAATTTTTCCGAATACCGGGATCACATGCAAAACCTACCACAACATCGAAAAAGAATCGAAAATTAAATTATTCATTTTCGAAACAAATTGGAAATTTCGTACGATGATGCACGGTGAAAAATAATAAAGTGAATTGCAATGAAGCGATTTCTCTCAAATTGGAAAAAATATTCTGAACTGCAATATTTCCTAGTACCTGGTGTTCGAATTTAGCGAAAGATAATTTTTTTTTCTCAAAATCCATGGCTAAAGATTATGAGGTTTTCTTATATCCTGATCGGTAATTTGTCCCAGGATTCGGTGTTCGATTCCCACGTACGATAAACTCGTTTTTTCCCCCAACCACAGCACGATATAAAGGTCTAAGTATAGTGTAATATGCAACACGTTCTCCCATTCGTTCCTATCTAATCCAGAGGCGATCTGTATTCCATATTTCAAGAAAAAATATATATCATAGGTACAAGTGGACCGCGGATCTAAAATAAAAAATATGAAATATTTCCCAGAGATCAATCGTAAACAGCTTGCGGGTTGCGCAACGCCGAATCCGATTTTTATTTTTTTGTCTGAAATATCTCAACAAATCTACCAGCGTTATTCCGAAAATCTGCTCCGAATATTAATGCATCAGAGACATTAGCCGTGGATCGGCTAACCGCTGCGAGTTGCCTCGACTACGGCTCCGGATTGATGGATGCTTGGTGCTGTGCCATAACTGAATTTCCAAACGTAAATCAACTGAAAATGGAGCTGCGAGTGGGCGTTGCAAAACGGTCTTTCGATCGAGACGAGAGAACAGCGTCACAGCCGGTCACACTCTTGCATTTCCTGACGAGAACCATCAGGAAAAAATACTATTTTAAACGTAAAATGAAAACCCAGATAAATATTATATCTCAAATATTTTATGTATATTGATTCCAAAAGAACACAAGACACTGATGTACTGGGCTTGTGTCACTCTGGACCCTAAATTTAATAATTCCAAAATAAGAACAATTTTAATTTGAAAAGAATTTTTAGGAAAGACGGTTTTTCTCAGCTATGTCCTTTCCTTATCAAAATGGATTGAGGGCGCAGTCGCAAAACCAGATGAACTAGACAAACTATTTCAAAATATGAAAAATGCAAATTGCCTTGAGCAACTATGGTCCATTTGCATTCTGCGTGGGGTTATTTCCCCCTCAAATAATCGTCATGTAATTTTCATTGAACAACAAAAGGACGAGTTTCCAATATCAATCGTACCGATTTAGCATTTTCCATAGCACTTGTTTACCCCAAAATAAAACGACGATTCTATGGAACAACGTCGATAAATTTTCCACCATGCAGACGACGCTCGGGGTTAACCGACAGTCGGCTCAAACAAGGACGAGACAAAGCTAAAAAAAATCCCAGCCTCGAAATTCAAATCAATGCGAGAGACATTAGAAAAATACAGATCTTTACAACTGAAAGTTCGATACAAACGAGATCTTGTCTCGTGTTCCGGATCCAACCTCGTTGTTGCTCGCAACGGCCTGTTGCGTCGTTGGCGCAACGCACCCCCCTGCGCCCCTCCCACGACGGAGGCGGTAACTGTGCCGCGCGCGTTGGAAAATCGCTATTGCACATGTAAATAGCACGTGACCTGCTCCTGGTATACGGTGGTGTGGGCGGGTTGTTGGGTGTTGCAATGGATGCTCGCCATTGCTGTACGATGATCGGGGGGAGAATCCACGCAATGGAAAAGGGTGGGTGAAGAGGAGGAGAAAGGGGGATGGTTGGGGGTGGTGGAAATGGCTGCCGCGTGGCAACAAAATGAGATACGAGATTAGAATTGGGAAGTGGAGCGTGCCTGGGGGTGCTTAGCTTCGAGGGAGGGTGATAGTGGTGGGGAGGAGAGGGGTAGGACTACTCTGTATGGCTGTGTGTACGTGCAACAAGTCAAGCGAGGAGATGAGGATGTGGGGTGGGAGATGCACGGGATGGTAGGGAAATGGGATGAGGTGGGGGGAGGAGAGAGAGAGAGAGCGAGCGTGATGGATGGAGTACAAGCGCAAGGCTGACGAGGGTCGGCCTCGAAGTGATGTCAACATGCGAAAGGGTGGAAAAATGCAATCCGTGCAGCGCCCCGAATGCGGAGCTGTAAAATTAAATTTTTCGGTCGAGTTGCGAAGCGACGCCAATAGATGGCGCTGAGAGTGAGTTCGCTAGCCGCGTATAGTTCAGCCGAACACGGTCAATTTGACCGTTTTCGAGATTTTGCAAATTAATCGACTAAAACACATATATATACAGTACACCGTCATATTTTTTTTTTAATTTGAAGCAACTGAAACATAACTTCTGTTTATTTGTGACTTGCGATGCTATTTTAAAATATTAAACTTAAAGCATGTCTAAACGTGTCGCTCACTGCGTGTTACAACTCATTTTTATAATGTAAGAAGTAAGTAAAATTAAAAAACATGGAAAAAATGATGGACGACTAATTGTAAGATCAAAAATGCAAATAAAACAAAAAATAGAATCATAAAACTCGTTTCAGAACTTCAGATTAACCCCACCAATCATAAAAAAATCTGCTAAAATCAAAAAGCATGTCTCGATCAATAAATATATGCACGTCCCCGAGTCTTTCACTCTCGATTAAACGGCGAAAAGCGGAAATATTTAAGTGAATCGACGAGGCATGCATTATGGAGCGTTATATACTGTTGCTTGAACACGATACTAAGCCATCAGCTTTATAAACGAGGCGAAATTGTATTTGGACCCCATGTGTGCGCTACGCCGGGGAAACCAAATTGAGTTTCACCTTGATGTAGTGGCAGGCCCAGGCATAAATCACTTCAAATAAAAGTTGGTTTACGGTTTGCCTAAAATAGCCTCTATTTATGCGCCGCGTGGGGGATTTTGCACAGGAATGAAGGGCGAAGTTGGTTTTGAATTTAATGTTTTTCTTCTCCGAAAACTGCATATTTTTGTTTTTTTCAAAAATGGGATAGGAGAAGAGATGCGGCCGGCATTGGTTTTACAGTGCCATGGCGACCAACAACAAAAAGCCATTGATCTATGTGCCATCTGGCGGAATAATTAGAAAAATAAGAAATAACTAAAGTTTTAAAGCTAAAGCGATTATTAGCTAAAGTCTTAATAAATAAATAGCTAAAGGTTTTACTCGACGGATCTTAACAACAAAGGTTTTACAGCGCCTTGGCTACCAACAACAATAAACCATATGTTTATGCGCTATCTGGTGGAATAATTATAAAAAATTAATAAATAACTTAAGCAATGGTTTACTGTGAGTCGCTCTCTTTGTCTCTCTCAATATTCTGGTATGCGTGCAGTGGAAAAATAACACCCGCTTCCGAACGTTTTTTTTTTCAACCGAAATTCCGAAATTTCAAAAACGTAATAAAAGCAACGATGTTCTTTTTATTGCACACAACCAGTTTAAACAAATTAAGTGGTTAGTTCGCCGGGATCGCTATAGTTTCTTTAATCTTCCAAATTTCTGTTTCCAAGCGAGATTATTTAAAATAAAACATTCAGTACAAAAATTAGATATTAAAATTTTGTTTTTGTATTATTTGGAGTCTATTAATTCAAACTGGAAAAATAAAAAAACATTTTTTTTTAATTAAAAAATGTTGATATTAATTTAAAAAACATTTTTTTCCCCTGCGGTTCAATGGAAATTACTAGAGCGCTTTCACTAACGGACGCCAATTAGAAAAAAAAAGAGGCGCAACCCCAGTTAGGCCAACCAATGTGCGATGCTCAGCCTGAAGAAAAACGCGCGCAAAATCGCTAAAACGCAGCGACGATCGCAAAATGCGCGTCGAAGTGGGTGGCAAGCCATTATAAACGGGTGGTGGCTTACTTCAAATCCACTCCTCCCCCACCCTCCAATTCACACTATTTCGTTAACTCGGGCGCGACGTCCACCCGACCAGAAGCAATTTTTATAATTGGCGCCAGCGCGTCTGTAGGCAATTGGCTCGACGCGACGCCACCGCCATAACCCCCATCCCCGACCACCACCACCACCACCGCCACCGCCACCAACAAACAACAACAACAAACGCAATAACGAATAAAATGTGCCGCCGACGAATAACCTTCCCAGCGACGACACGACGCTAGATCGAGCCCCGCTCCGGCCGAAAAGCTAACGCCCAACCCCTCCCATCACCACGCTGTCCTCAATTACTTAACCGACCTTTGGAGAATTGGCGACGACGCCGACGACGACGGCTGTGATGACGGGGTGATCGTGGACCAGTTACTTGGCAACGCTGGCCTGGCGTTGACGTCAATAGCGGTCGCCTTCGTTTAATTGGAACGGTCGAGCGGTGGTGCTAAATGGTGGCCTAGCTAAAAATGACACTAGCGCTAACTGACGGTGGCGCTAAACGAGACTATCGATGATGCTAGCTGGCAACAAAACTGTCAAGACACAGCACAGCAATAAATAATCAGGTGCTGCAAATAAAAACTAAAAATAATTGATGACTGTAACATGTCAGAACATCAATGGAGCTTAAGCTGCACAAAGCTCACACGTTTATAGTCTTGGGCAATAAAAAATAGACGAATTATTTATATTTCTGTCATTCATCTAATACGAATATTTATTATCCATCACCTGTTACAACAACAACCTTGACTTAGAATTTATGATTTATTTTTAAATTAAAAAACTATTTTATTAATAAATTATTAACCTCTTCTTGTCTTATAATATGCGGCATACTGATTCATACATTGTTTTTGTTACATTTCATAACCACAATGTTAATTTTCAAGCGAAGAGCAAAATATCAAAATAAGCTCTGTTCTGCAAACGTTGTTTTTAAGAATTCTATAATGGATACAAATTACGGCGGACTACGGCAACTTGCATGTCACGACGTTCCATTTAATTAAAAAGAGTAAGTAAAAAACCCCACAAGTGTTTTCATAGACTATTTAATTACAATATTTAAAAAAATTCACATAAGTAAGCGCGTGGAAAAAATCTTCATCTGACCTCGCAACTTCGAAATTAATCATTTCCCGTCGTCGATGAACCAACACGAGTTTAGCTCCAGTGACGCTTAGCAGTCCAGCCATTTTTAGCTACTCTGCCGCCCAACCCCCTCCCTCCACCATGCACACAAAACGGTTAACACTCCGCGCGCTCTCAGAACATTGGGGGCGGCGCGAGGAAGGGCGCGCGCCCGCAATCTCGGCTCCGAAAAACGTCGTCGTCCGACACGAGAAATTCAATTAGAAATTTCGCCGAGAGAAAGAGAGAGAGAGAGAGAGAAAGACTATGAAGCCGAGAAGAAGAAGAGATGGATGGCGGGGGCCGAGCAAAAATCTCCTCCTCATCTCCCCTAGCCTCCAACGCCACCTCCGCGCCCGGCGAGCCCAACCAGGCAAGACCACCATCGCCGCCGACTTCGCCACCATACTGACTACAAACACGCGCTCACATACGATGATAGAGAAAAAAAAAACAAGATCGTGCCGGCAGCTGCTCGGATACCGCCCAACACGAAAAACAATTGTCTCAGATTCCGAAATGCGAAAGTTCCACCCGTCAGCACCATTGGAGCCCCTCCACCACCCCCATTTCTTTTTACCCTCCCCATCTCATATCGTTTCCTCCGTCGCTTTCGCTCTATCTCTCTCTCGCCCTCGCTTTCTTCATCGGATGAAACTGACCTTTGGCGTTTTTCGCGAAATTGCATTTAGTTTGTCTTACTTCCAGCTCCGGCCTCTACATCATTTTCCGGGGACGGCTCTTGGCGCGCAAGTCGGCTCACGTCTCTGCCACCAACTGCAGTATTAATCGTGACAAACACAAATGCGTTTCGTTTCTTTTTTTTTTTTCCGAGCACTCCTTCTTCCGATGCCAGGTTTATTTAGTCGTCGGCTTTGATAATGCTACAAGCGGTATAATATAATATATATTTTCATTTATTTCGAACTATGTAGACGAAAAAATGTCTTTTCCATTTGCGGTTCAATTATTTCTGAAAATGTTGGTCATCCTCTTTGCCGATGCATTCAATACCACTGTTTATATTTTAGACACAGCGCAAAATGCTCCATACCAGCTGGTATTGTTTTTGAAGGGCTGGGCAGCAAAACATGCAATGCATCGCTGCATTGCAGGAAAACAAACCGTCAGTGGCAAAAGAGCGATAATGTACACTAGGTGATCCACTTTGTTAGGTCACTTACAACATATACCCGCAAGCAGCCCCTTTTAGGGGAGCCAATGACAAAAGCACGATGTTTTGACCTAAAAAAGTGATTTGCCTGAGTACATGCAAACACAGCAATTAGAAAATGATTATTTTAATCACCAACTAAGAAGGCATCACCACCGAAAGTTCGTGTTTTTGTTTTTTCTGTTATTGACCGATAAAAAGTGTCCTAATTATCAGAGTTTATTTGAATAATTTTAATTATTTAATCAATATTTTGTATTTAGAAAATAAAGCTAAACTAAAACTTTCCATATTTTGACAGCCATGGATGACATGAGTGGTAAGTGTCCAAAAGCTCGTGAAAAAATGGGATAAATACAAATACAATAGTAAATAATAGGAAAGAAACCGCATAAAGTGTGGCCAGAAGGTGATCTAGAAGCCGCCTAGCGAGCGTGCGGGATACGAAAACCCCATCTTCGACGCCATCACACTTTGTCTTCCCCGCAGTCATTATACAAAATACTCTGGGTTCGGGTCAAGACATGCTGCCAGGCGTAATGCAAGCCCGGATCCTCATTGGCCGCGATTATCGGCGGACTAAGCTAATTAGCGGCTAGGCAACCGGAAGAATCGTTTACTCGCGGATGGGAGAACCCGCGAATCGCACCGCGCGACGCCGCCGCCGCAGCCACTGCCACCCGTCGCCATCGGCCGTGCGCGCGCGGGAAAAATTCTTCCGTCGTCGGGGAGAACGACCGAAGAGAAATTTCAACGTCAACACGAACGTTAAACTCAATCGTGCTTCATTTAGATAAAAGTTTAATTTTCACGGCGGAGTAAACCAGCCCAACGTATTCAATTTGCGCGAGCCGAATTTTACCAAGGAAATAAAAATGTTTCCCCCACCATTCAGTCACCAGTGTCCCTATATTCTTGAGTCAAGGGTGAGTTTGGAAAACGGAAGTCTCCACGCCAGCCCATGGAAATAGAACATCAGTTCTGCCGCAGTTGACAATACGGCACCGGGCTTCAACGCAGGCTAGGTGGCGTGTGGTGAATGCCGGACTTGTCAGATAAAGCATTTGTCCCTAAAATATGAATTTGTTAAAAAATAGTGCAGTTGAATTTCAATTTTAGATCTGGACTTTATACGAGCTTACGCTTGTAGCATGGCCAAAAACTAAACTTTTAATTATTTGTTTCATGAAAAATGATTTCCGATAGAGTTTCTTAAAATGAATATGGTATGATGTATATGGCCGAGGGGTAGCGTGCTCGCTTACCAACCAGCGGATCTGGGTTCGATTCCCAGCGCAGCCGACTGTTGGATTGGCTTGTGGTACTGCTCAGGGAAGGATCTCTGCATT
>JAUJYS010004623.1:0-11769 GCA_033995665.1 Melogona broelemanni | reverse complement strand
AAATTGGCGGCTTTTAGGGGCTCCGCCATTGAAATTTGTTCTAAAAAGGGCTCCGCGAGCCAATAAGTTTGGGAAACACTGCACTACAGTGATCAGGAATAATAATAATTATTTTTAATGTTAATCTCTGATCGCCGAATCGGAACGATGCAGATAAACGATATTGCAGTTAAATATGTAGAAAACGCGTAAATTTTAACTTCAAAATGCGAATATAAAATAACCATTTGCTTAGAAGTAACTATCCAACAAATGACATTTTTTCGCGCTTTGTGGTCCTTATTTACGCTTATGTATCATTTTGCATTTTTAATTGCAATCTCGTTCATCTGCATTGTTTCGGTTCGGCAATATAAATTATGTGCACCGTATGTTTGTGATTTTTTTATGCTTGTAAACCTTTAAGTATACCAGAGATGGACATTGAATTAACATAGAGACCAATACATCTGTATCTACAAATCGTGATTTTAAATAAAAAAATATGATAAAAAATTAAATTCCCGTTAAGCCCAGTCGGTTTTGCACATATGAAAATGTTCCTCTCACATATATCCCATTCACTAAAGTGATCAGGAATAAAAAAAAAAAAGAATCTTTCTCAGTTGAATCTCCCTCCCTGCTATCTATCCTTTAAGTCCCGAATCCTTAAATACGCTTTATACACACAATTGTACCAGAGATGAACATTGAATTAATTTAACGTAGAAAATTAACATAAATTAACCTAAATGATATTTTTTCAGGTACCACCACATCAACGATTTCGACTTCTTCTTCCTGATGCCGGACGACCTCTACGTACGTGGCCCCGCCCTGAGCGCTCTGGTCAGCACCGTCAGTGTCAGCCGGAAAGTGTACGCCGGACGCCCCTTGGCTGCAGCCGCGGCGCCGGACGGCGGAGGAGAGGAGGCCGGGATGGAGGGGGCTGGACAGGCCTGCGATTGGGCCGGTGGAGTGCTGCTGAGTCAGGGCGTGCTGAAGGCGGTGGTGGGGCAGGTAAACTGGTGCATGGAGAACGCGGTGGG
This sequence comes from Melogona broelemanni, assembly GCA_033995665.1. NCBI lineage: Eukaryota > Metazoa > Arthropoda > Diplopoda > Chordeumatida > Chordeumatidae > Melogona > Melogona broelemanni. The sequence goes on along the minus strand of JAUJYS010004623.1, from coordinate 10,741 downwards.
TGAAGATGCCAGTGAAAGTCTGCATCGGTGCGTGTGGCGGGCTGCCAGGGTGTCGTGTCAACAGAACGTGCAGGTATGTGAATGTATATATATATATATATATTTTTTTTTATGAGAAATTTCCCTCACTGTAATGAATATGACTGCAGGAGATTATGTACCATTTGTGTTGCTTAGGCAATATGTGAAGGGCACAAGGTTTTTAAAACGAGAGTATGCGCCTGGAATCGAACCCAGGACTACCCGCACCGCAGTCTTTGTTCGTTGTGATTGGCTGAAATAATATTTAATTAAAATCATAGACGCTTGAAATTGTCTGGGTATTATGGGGAAAATAATTTTAAAAAATTATTTATATTTTTTTGCCCGATAGACGTTTTTTTGACGGTAAATTATAATTTTCACACCATGAAAAAAAAAATAAACAAATTCATACGACTGTACTCAAAATGCCATTATTTTATTTTTTTGTGGTTATATTATTACTTGAATGTGATGGAATTGAGTACCGGTACGATCCGTTTAGCCCAGTTATTGCAAACGACTGCGGTGCCGGCGGTCTCGGATTCGATTCCCGGCGCAGGCTCTCGTTTATTCGATCCTTATGGGGTACTGGTGAAAATGTGTCCCTCACATATTGCCACAGCAACACGAGGAGTCAAGGATAAAAATAATAAATTGAAGTCTGGAAAGTCAGCGTCTACATTATTTAGTCTAGAAAGTTTGGGATAATCGTCAATAAGTAGGGAAAAATCAAGAAAAATTATTTCTTTTTTACGCTTAGGGGTACTTACATGTAAAATAATAATCGCGCTGCCCGCGCTCTTCCATAGTTGTTATTTTTTAAGTTGAATTTCGTGAATTTTTTTCTCTTGCAGAATTTAAGAAAATATTACGCTCGTATATTTTTAAAAAGCACAATTTTAAAACTTTTTGGTTAGGAAAAATGTCTGGGGACTGTAATTTGTTCTAAATATAAAATGTTTTGTCGGTTTTTAGCATCTCAAAGGGAAAATTATGCTTATCTCGCGAGTTGTATACAAATCTACCACGAATGATCACAAGTATGATCCTTAACATCATTCGTGAGGAAGATCTATATAAAGTTATACAATTTTTTATGCTCTTCTCGATGTATAGATATAAATAAATGTTTGCATCTGAAAAACTAAGTTTGTTACATTTAATTGTTCACACATCATTTTATCCTATTTGTTCATCGTTCCACCGTTTCCAGGGCAACGCCTTTCTGTCATACCGGCTAACCGACTCGTTCAACTTCGAATCCGACCTCCGTGACCTCCATCGTCGCGACGAGTTCGCCTCGGCCCTCACCTTCCACCCTGTGCTGCGGCCGGAGCACTTTTACCGCCTGCACCTGCACTTCTCGCGGGCCGAGCTGGAGCGGACGCACCGCGAGATCGTGGCCCTGCAGGAGAGCATCCTGGACACCAACTCCTTCATGCCGGCCGAGCACCGCAGCCAGTCTTGGCCCATCGGACTGACGCCGCCCATCAAGGTGGACGATCGCTTCTCGGTGAGTTCCACCATCAGGCAAATCGGTGTTCGCGTTTATTTTTGTGCTTGACTTCATGTTTTTTTTATGTTTTTTTTTTAATGTTTTTTTTTTATAAAAAAAAATGTGTTTTTAAAATAGAATGTTGTTTTTTTGAACAAAATTTTGATTGTTATTTTTATTATGAACGTTATTTAGTGCGGCCTCCGTGGCTATGGTTCTTAGACTACTAAGCGGATGGTCCCGGGTTCGATTCCCGGCGCAGGCTTTCGTTTATTCGATTCTGTGGTACTGGAATGTACCCTTCATATATCGAAACAGCGACGCGAGGGGTACAATAACCTCCTGTAGTGTTATTCACTACAGTGATCCGGAATAAAAAAAAAATAAAAATGAAAGAAATGAACGAAAGTTTATTTGTTATTTATTCGACGTTCATCTCGACTGCACCTATACAAAATTATTTTCATTGATATTTTTGTTAAATTAAAAAATAATAAAAAAAAAAAATTGGCGTTGCGCGCGCTTTTTGATGTATTCTTCGCTATTAAAAAAATTCGCGCTGTGTGCAATTTGAAAATAGTTTCGTTGCTGCTCCTTCTTTCCTTACTTCTTTTTTAGCAAGTTTTTAAAGAACATCCATGCATCCATCCATCCAGGTAGCAGTTTAGCACTCGTTAAGCACTTCGTTCCATAATTAATTCCGATTTTCCTTTTCTCTCTACACCACAGGTATTGGCCTGGAACTACCTGACTGAAACCCACATGTACCCCGACGGCGACTTCTGGGCCGAGCGCGACCTCACCGCCCTGGAGCGCCACGACCTCCGCGAAGTCATCGACGCCGCCGCCACCTACCTCACCCGCAAGTACCGCTCCCACCACCACTTCCGCTTGGACAGCCTCCTCAACGCCTACTCCCGCTTCGATCCCACCCGCGGCATGGAATACCTCCTGGACCTCCTCATGGTGGACGGCGAGGCCAGGGTGGTCAAGCGAGTGGCGGCCGTGCGCGCCCTGGGCAAGGTTGAGCTGGTGCCCATGCCCTACGTCACCGAGAACACCCAATTGGTCATGCTACTTCCGGTGGTGGTTAGTGAGGCGGGGGCAAGGAAAGAGGCGGAGGCGTTTTTGGAGGATTTCGCGAGGGAGTGTTTGGAGAGGCAGGATAATGTGTTGCTGATCCTTGTGTTCATGTACGGAAAGGGAGAGGGGAAGAGGGATGGGGAGGGGGTGGATGATGAGGAAGAGATAGAGGAGGGAGTGGCAGCGTTGCGAGGGTTGGTGGGGGAGTACAACAGTCGGTATCAGACGGAGGGAGCCAAAGTGTCGTGGGTGGAAGTGAGGAATGTGGAGCGGGCGCCGGCGTTGTTTGGTGCGGTGGATGTGGTGGGGAAGAGGTTCCAGTCGGATCCGCTCATCATTGTTTGTCAGCCGGGTAAGTTTTATTTTTATACAGGGTTCGGGCGTAGGGGGGGGGGGGAAGTCGAGGAAAAATGGTGCATTGTCAGGAGAAGTCATGGGGGAAATTGTTTAAAATAAGTAATGAGGAAGTGTAGGAGGAGAAATTTGTGGAGGAAATTTTAATTTCTGCGAGTTTCCTGATGCACTTTTCTTTATGGATACGCACTCTTACCAAAATAAGGAAATATGTAAATAAGGAAATATATTACTTACAATTATGTAAATATTAAATTATTAAATTACTTAGTGTTATTTTGTTAAAAATTTCGTGCTACGCGAGCTCTTCCTTTATTTCTATGTATTATTTAATTAAGCTGTGTTCATACAACCCTGTAATCATGCCTAAAATGCAAAATTTACAATAATTTTCTTCGTTAAGTAAACGAAATGAAAAATACTGATTAAATAAATAAAACCAGTAAAATAAAGTTCGATAGATAAAAAACTTTTAATCTTTAGAAAACGTTAGAAAATTCTTAGGTTACTTTAAAAAATGCGTAGTATTAGAAAATCTTAAGGATATGTCTATTTTCAGTTAAAATAACTATGTTTTCGGAGAAATTTTCCTCAAATTTTCCGAATTAATTTTGCAGCATTCACAAATACGCACCAATTCGACAGCCGTTTGCAAACATCTTCAGTAAATTTACCTTAGAATTTTTGATAAGCATCGATTATTTCATTTTCTTCGTCCCACTCAGCTGTTATTCAGTTGTGCCAGTCTCAAAATAGACACCCATTAAAAAAAACCATCTATTTAAAATTTGTTTTGTCGTTGCATGCTATTGCATTAAATTTCAAAAAATAAAAAAGCCATGAGTTTGAAAAAATAAATAAGTTGAAGAGGAACTAATGAAAACAATTGGTTCTGTCTTTGTTTATTCGCAGGTATGGAGCTGCACATAGACTACCTGAACCGCGCCCGCATGAACACGATCGCCGGCTTCCAGGTGTTCTTCCCCATCCCCTTCAAGCAATACCACCCGGACATTGTATACTCCGAGAAGCCCTACCCGACCACGGTGGACATAAACAAGATGAACGGAGCGCTGGACGACCACGAGTTCGATCACTTCAGTTTCTTCCTGTCGGACTACACCAAAGGTAACGAAGGTTGATATTGAATTATAATGATTGTTGTGTCCATTAAATAGTACCCGGGAAGTACCATTATGGCGTAGTAGTTAGCGCTTAGAACAACCATTCCCGTGCTCGTGGGTTTAATTTCCGACCACCTTTCGGATTAGAGAAATTAGTACACACGCCTTCATTTAGAATGGAAGTAAAACCACGTCGCAGATGTGTACCTAAGAATGCGTCTGTCCTAAGGTAAACGCAGTGTTGGGTGGGAACGGAAATTACTTAGGAACGGAACGGACTTAGAACTGATTCCTTTATTGAGGAACTTAGGAACGCCTAGGTTCCTTTTTGAGGAACTGGAACTGCTTCCATTTTTTGAGAAACTGGAATGGGGTTTCCTTTTGTGTGTATAGGGTTCCTTTGCCATAATCTTTAATTTTCTACGAGCACAATTTTCCAAAGTGTGTCGACAGCGTAACCGACTGTTAATATTGAAATGACCGACTGTGTCCGCAAAACGGTATTTGATCTTTAGATCTGTTCCCGCCAATTTGTATGTGATCCATGTGGTAATAAAGATTACGTGGGGATCTTTGCTTATCTTAACACACAACGTTATGATGTCATGGAATTCAAACAATATTCTTAATCGAAAGAACGGAAAAGGAAGGGAAACGTTCCAGGTTCATTTTGAAAAGGAACTTAAGAACGCTTAGATTTGTTTTGAAAAGGAACTTAGGAACACTTAGGTTTCTTTTAATTTTTGAGGAAATAGAACGGGAACTGGTTCCTTTTTTATGGTAGGAACGGGAACTGGAGCCGGTTCCTTTTGAAAAGGAACGAACCCACCACTGGGTAAACGTCAGGAGGTTAACTAAAAAAAGTGAAATGAATCCAATCAATGTTTAAACAGAAGTGTTTCCGAATTTTTCGTGCAGGACGGAAGCTGATTGAGGCGGAAGTGCCTGTTGCCCGCAGCGACCGCGACATGAAGGATGTGCGGCACCAAGGCCAGGGCGGCCACGACGTCTACCACATGTTCCTCCGCATGAATTCTGTGCACGTCATGCGCGCCGTCGAACCCTCGCTCAAGATCCGCTTCCACAGCAAGCGCTGCGAGTGGCTGACGAGCGAGGCCAGCAGGGGGCACTGCCTCACCAGTCGCTCTATCGGCCTGGCCTCACGCCCCCAGTTGGCCTCCTTGCTCTTCGACTATCACAAGTTTCAGGCCGAGAAGGATCCGCGGTAAGAACTAACTGGAGTTCGAATCCCGGTATGTAGTTTGTCATTTTTTATACAATCGGCAGTGTTGGGTAGGAACGGAACGGAGAAGTTCCGTTCGTAGGAACTGGTTCCTTTTTTAAGGAACTTAGGAACACATTTTAATTTTTGAAGAACTGGAACGGGAACTGGTTCTTTTTTTTGAGGAACTGGAACAGGGGTTCCCTTTCTGTGTAATGGGTTCCTGTTGCCATAACCTTCAATTTTCTACGTGTACAATTTTTCAAAATTTGTCGTCAGCGGAACAATTTTGCAGCATCAAAAAGAAATTGTTAAATATTTTGAAAGCTTTTGGTCTGTGTCCGAAAATCTACAGTTGTCCAGTGTATAAAAATATTTTTTAATCGAAAAAAAGGAAAAAGAAACGGAAAAGTTCCAGATTTCTTTTGAAAAGAAACTTAGGAACGCCTAGGTTCCTTTTAATTTTTGAGGAACTGCAACGGGAACTGGTTCCTTTTTTCATGGGAGGAATGGGAACTGGAACGGGTTCCTTTTCAGAAGGAACAAACCCAACACTGCAATCGCCGTAGAGACTTAAAACTATAGGATATTCTATACCCCTCGCGTTGCTATGGCGATGTCCGAGGGACACATTTTCGTCAGTATGCCCCGGATTCGGATAAACGAGAGCCCGCGTTAGGAATCGAACCCTGGACCTGTCGCACCGATTGAGGCTACGAAGAATCTTACTCTTGTGATGTCGCATCAACTATATATTTAAAATAAAGTTGGTGTCCGTCCAAGCCTCAATGTTAGGTCGTGCTGCGAGATTCTGGGTTCGAAACCTTCCCCGGGTGTAAATTAATTAAAGTTTGCCCGATACAATATAGGCTTTTGGTGTGACTTATCACATCTACACAGACATATCGTACCCCGGTTCTATTGTTATCATTAATTGTGTTTTAGATTCATAGTCAGTAGATCCCATAATGACACATAGTAGATTTTGTATATTTAGAAGTCAAATGACAGTGATCCCCCAATATTCTATCAAGCCAATTTTTACCCAACCACATATCTAGATGTCACATTTGTTGCTAGTGCCAAAAATTGTGGACGATATATTTATCTATTTTTTTACGCCATATCGAAATTTACAATCGTGCAATGGTTAAATTATGTATTTTATTTTTTATGTACCACTTTACTGCCAAATAGCCAATCGGCCATTGCCTCCCAATAAGCAAAATGTGAATAATGTGTATTTTAACCTTTTGAATATGTGAATAAAACGATTCAATTGTCTTAAAACGTCGCCGTACCAAAAGATTTTTTTTTCGCTCAATTTATATCCCAGGGTTAAATCAGTGCTACTTTTTCTGTGGGGCTACTTCAAAGCCTTGGGAAGGCCTTAAGAATGTTTTGGGAGATCTTATAAATTTAAGAATAATTATGGGAGCGAATCAAAATGACCCGCAGTGCCATGGAAAAAGCTCAAGCCAGCCATTGGTAAGCATGTGAGAGGATATTTTTTTCTTGTATCTTGATTTGAGATTCTGTGTCCCTCGTGGCGATTGGCAATATGGGACGGCATATTTTCACCAGTACCCCAGGTTTCACATGCACCGGGATCCGAACCCGGGACCGCCTGCACCTCAATCGGTTGCAATACCGTAGGGGTGTAGGTATCCTCGATTTTGAAGTACAGGGTAGCCAAGAAAAAAGCCTATCGATTGGAAATTTGATCATAAAATTGCAAGTCTTTAATTTATTCAAATAAAATTTAGCACACATGTTGGCCATTCATTTCTTTGTGAATTGGCATCGCGCACTTGCAATTCCGAGACGTCATCATTCGAATTCTTCAAAATGGCGTTCACTGAAAAAGGACTAAATGCGTTTGCTTTCTTACGCAAACTGATACATTTTAGTGCGAAATGACTTTTGAAAGAGTTTTTTGAAAGGCAAGTCTTTTGGAGGTTTACAGACACTTTTGCGAAAACTTAATTTAACTAGAACTGTTGAACGTCGTGTTGGAAGCGGCCGTCCGAGATGTGCGAGTACCGGCCAAAACATTGCTGGACGGTTTTGGAGATGAAATGAAAATGGTTTCGAAGACGTTGGTGTGCAGCCGAGAAAAGAAACCAAAGTGTCTGTGAACCTCCAAAAGACTTGCCTTTGAAAAAACTCTTTCAAAAGTCATTTCTCACTAAAATATATCTTTTTGCGTAAGAAAGCAATCGCATTTCATCCTTTTTTAGTGATCGCTATTTTGAATTTGAATAATTCGAATGATGACGTCACGGATTAGCGCTTGCGCGATACCAATTCATAAGGAAAGGAATGAACAACATATGTGCCAAATTTTATTTGAATAAATTAAAGATTTGCAATTAAATGATGAAATTTCTAGCGAAACTTTTTTTTCTTGGCCACCCTGTAGAATTCGTCTTTGCCAATATCTGATTTCGTAAAAGGATTCGTCCATCCGGATATAAATTTTGAGTACGTTCAGTCGCTCACTAAAAACATAGATTTTTCAAATTCAGAAGCTTCCTGAAGATATCGACGAAGTTTTTTTTTTATTTTCATCAACGGTCATTGGTGACATCATTACGGTCATTATCTATTAACTCATTACGGACATCATACGGTCATTACAGTGGTGAGATAAATACAGCAATCTATTTACGTACAAAAACCGCAATTTTTGTGGACCCTCGTGTCGCTGGGGCGATGTGTGAGGGTCCAAAATAATGATTTAACAGCATAAGATGAACATTGAAGGCGGCACTTATGACAGTGTCCAGGCATATTCGGTCAGTGAGAATTTACGCATTGCAAAATAGAAAATAATATAACGAGCAATTTTGTTGCACCTACGGTTCGATAAACTGAGCAAGGAGTGGAATTATACAAGAATGAGAAATCAATAATTATAATCTCGGTATCTTCAACCCCGACAAAATAATAGATTAGATCCGAAAATTATTATCGAATAAAATTCGATACATCCTCATAGAAGGTTGAAGCTTTATTTATTTATTTTTTTTTTTTCGTGCAACGAGTCGGATGGTAATCGACGAAAGGCAAAACAAAACAAAGGGTATAAAAAAAGTTACCCCCCCCCTTAATTAATGACAAATACTGCCGACAGATGGCGACACACTGTATTGAGCGGCTCTCGGCTCAAAATCACGCGTTAGCGTTTTATATTGAGTTATGCGTCGCCGGGATTTTTAATAGGCTAGGAATGCATTCTAATTCTTAATTAAGTTACTGTGGAACTTAATTAAATAGCAAGCGCTGGTACGCTCACCGCCGAAAAATGCTTCAGAGACGCGTGCGTTCGGTTTCGAGTGCGCGACAACCAAACAGCGAGCTGACATTTAATGAGAGAATTGATACACGGGCGTAACATGTGTATGTAGGCGAAGGGAAATTCGTTTGTTTTGATGCCACTGTTAAATGCTACAAGGATATTCCGGAGACCCAACGTCTTTTTGATCTATATAGTATTTTATTATTTCATTTATTTTTTATCCACTGCAGTTAGTGTATAATTTGCGGAGAAAACTTAATTTCTCTAAACGCGAAAACGTACGATCCGTGTAGCTTAGTGGGTATGGCAACAGATTGCTGAGCGGGTAGTTCCGGGTTCGATTCCCGGCACAAGCTCTCGTTGATTCTAACTTATGGTATACTGGTGAAAATGTCAACTTCACATATTGCCTAAGCAACACGAAGGGTTCAGAATCTCCTGCAGTGTTATTCACTACAGTGAGGAGAATTTACCCACTGAAAAATAATCAATGTTTGACATGACTACTGAGAAGGTGGTCCCGGGTTCGATTCCCGGCGCTGGCTTTGATTTATTAGATCCTGGGGTACTGGAATGTGCCCCTAACACATTGAATAAAAATGAAATTAAAAAATCCGCGGCATACGAGTTTTTAATTTCATGTTACTACAGTGAGTATTACAGGAAATTACGTACTCCTCTAATCGTCTCGAAAGAGCATTTATTGAGGGGCACAATCGAATAAGGAAAATCCCGAGCATCGGATTTTTGTTATCCGTTGTTTGTTCCCGAGGTACTGGTGAAAATGTGCCCCTCTAATCGCTTTAAAATTGTGGAGGGACACATTTTCATTTCGTTGACAATAAAAAATAATAAATTCACAGATTCACATGGTCAATGATATGCCCCAATCGCAAAAATGACCCCGGTCATTGGCATCCCCTGAGGCTGCTTGCGGATAGAGATTGCAATTGTAATTACACTTCCCCAAGGGGGAGACCTGATTATTTAACCTAGTCTAGACTTCTGACCTAGTTAGGGATCTTTAACGTGTACTCGACAACGGACACGTACGATTCCCACGACGTTATTCCCATTCTGAATAAAGGTGAGCGTTAAAATTCCGCAGGTCTCTGCCGAAACTTCACGAGAGAGATCACGGGCTAGTAGGGATAATAGTTCGACGCGCTAACCGCTGCACCGCCTAACCCGGGTCTCAGAAGTATAGTAGCGCAAGTAAATATTTGAAGTTGGTCGAGCTTAGCACAGCGTGCGATTTTATTAACGATACAATGTTTAGCGATCTTATTTGTACTTAAGTGAACCAAATGTTTTCCTCAACAACCAATACGTGAAAAAAGTTCGAGCACGAAGATTGAATGTGCAACTCTATCGGGGACACCTGAGACCTAATTAAGTCTTCAGTTATACAACTGTATGGCTTCGAGGCAAGAAACTATCACGTAGGAAATGTCATTTCCGACACTGTAAATTTAGGCGACTACATTGAAGACTATATTTTTTAGTGGGGAAATTCCCCTCACTGAGTGAATATCACCGCAGGAGATTCTGTACAGGGTGGTCCGAAAAATAACGTTTCGATTGGAAATTGATCATGAAATTGCTAATCTTTAATTTTTTGAAATAAAATTTGGCACACATGTTGGTCACGCCTTTTTTTTTTTTTTTTTTTTTTTTATATTTATTCAGCGTAAGATAATAGGTATAACATATTTTGACAAAGCAGGTAAATTTAAGATGCATCTTACACGAATTTTGTGCACTCTCGGACCTTACTTTATGAATTGGCATCGCGCACGCGCAAATGCGTGCGCAGCACCCGAATTAAAAAAAAAAAAATGCAATACCTATAGGTAAAGAAAAAGCGCGCGCAGCGCGAACTTAAAAAAAATTGTAAACTAATTTTGTAAAAACAAATGACCGAAAAGAAATTCACGAAAATAAAAAATTCAATTTGGTTCAGAACCTATTTTGAAAAAGTTTTTTTCAGGAAATGAAGCTTTTTTGTAAAGGAACGCTTTTCAAAGAAACAGAAAACCCGTTCCCGTTCCTCGAAAAAAGGAACGCGTTCCCGTTCCCGTTCCTCAAAAATTAAAGGAACGTGGCGTTCCTCCGTTCGTCAAAAAAGGAACGCATTC
>JAUJYS010004622.1:0-11770 GCA_033995665.1 Melogona broelemanni | reverse complement strand
TTCCCTTCCCTTCCCTGCCCCTCACATATCTCCAAAGAGACACGAGGGTGCAGTATTCCTGTAGTGCACAAGGCGCTACGGTGAACTAAAAAAAAAAAAAAATTAATAAATGCTAGAGAGCAAAGACTACTTTAAAGTAGATGACAAAATCAACAGAAAGACTTAAAGGAAATAGAGTCGCTCGCAACAAAAACAAACACAACATAATTTAAATCCCGATGAATTCTTTAGGAAATGCTTCGACAATCTAACCGTAAGTTTCCTTGTTTCAAACCCACGTGCCCAAAACTGACAGAGTTGTGTACAAGAGCGTGTGGATGAAGTTTCGTGACAGAACAGAACTGTTGGAATTTTTTATGGTCTCGGGGGACGAGAATTGCGCCCGTAGACGCCGTTCAGCGTTCTCCACAAACAATGTGAAGGGGGTGCTCACGCTCCGCGGAAAACGCAGCGTCCATAAAACATTTACGATCTATTCGAACCCTCCTCCCCCACACGCCGTACATCAGATATGTCCTACGTATTTTTAGCGACAGAAGTCAGATTTTTGCAGGCACCTTGTACAGCTATACCACCTTGCGTAACCAAACCGATAAAACCATGTAGCTTGAAAGCGTGTAGCTTTTGAAGGCGTCCTCCCTAAAATTTCCAACAATTTCCCGGCATTAAAACAAATTACATCATGTTATACCGTACGCGTAGCGCAATTCACATTATGACTAGAAACCGTTCTTGGCGTCCACCTCCTTGAATTTAGACATTGGTTTCACGTTATTTTAAAGATTGTGGAGAGATTCGGCCACTGAGATCCATTTATGTACCCGATATGCGCGACTAACTCTCGAAATACTATCAACCATCGATTGCACATTTCAGTATCGATAACGGCAACACTCGACGCAACAACTCCAAAATTGCTACCCCCCAGCGACGCCAAAGTGTCACATACACTAGCAATCTGGACTTTCGTGGATGTCGTATCAGTGTGAATGACAACACAAAGAACAAAGGAATGTGATTCAAAACTCATTTTTTTTTCTTTTTACCAATTTGAGTGACAAACGTAAGCACGACTAGTTGCAGCCCAGTCGATATTGCAACCAGGTCATTCGATAGTGCGACTGGTGAAAATGTGCGCCTCAGACATTGGTTAATCAACACGAGGAGTACGGAATCTCTTGCAGCCGTCAGAGTCGAATATATCCACCACAGCAGATTCATGTTCGCCAGACTCGGACTTCGTCTCAACTTCATTAGTGAGTGGAAGTTTCCCCAGAGAAATAAATAAAATCAATTTTACACATAGTTAGAATCGCTGATTATTTAGGTTTCTCGAAATTAATCAGACTAATGCGGGACTTATTCATTCAGCATCTAGTCAGAATAGCAAAACAGTCTTAAAAAATATTTTTTTTTATACCATGAATCTATTAGTGCACAATTACATAAAATATTTGCTCGAGAAATTTAGGGAGAATTAGTCGGTTAGGTAGTCGAGGCGGCGATAAATTCCTAGAGCGCACACCATCCAACAAAACAAAAACAAACCCTGGAGGTGATGGACACGACGAACAAACCCCCCTTGGAAAGCGCCAGACATGGCGAGGAGCAAGCAAAGTGGGCGTCGTTTTTCATTGTTTTCTGAGCTAAAACATCCGTGTCTAAATTCCCAGCATTGATCGGTGTCGGGCGTCTACCACCCTCCACCCCCAAAGCCCCGACCACCGAATGTCTCGACCGTGCGCGTCACTGGTAAAAAACCCCTTTGGCACCGAAACACCTGAAACAAGCCATTGCCGCCGCCGCCACACCGTGCTGCCAGACACTCGTTCCACGTAATAGGACTTATCACAGGGGAAATTCGCAATGCAGTTACAAAGATTGTCTTCTGCTTCCAACAAATTTTGACGCATCTTTTATAAATCCCCACATTGAAATAATGAAATTGCTGTACTAAAGGGTACATCAAAAATCCTTTTCATAATTTAACGTAGTACATTTAATCATAATTTTCCTTGCACAAAATATTTTTTAGATTAAATTAGCGTGGCTGCCTTTAATAAATTATCGGGCGCAATTTCCCCACATAATTTTTTCGCACTGACCATCATACGCATGAAGAAGCGAAGCCCGCACCGCACCTGTTCCGTATCATGAAGATACGACGACAATTTGTTCTCGTTAATGTAGTCTCATTTTAAAACAGAAATGTTAATTTATTCAAGAGAGTTTACCAGGCTTTGTTCGTGTTTCCTCTTCGGTACTGCACCAGAACTCGTTTCATTTTGGTACTAAGACAAATTGAACACAACTTTTTTTTGTGAATATTTTTTTTTAGAGATTCGAAGCCATCACACCAATTATTTTTTTATCTTTGGAAACGTGCTAACACTTATAATTAATTCTTATATGATGCTACTGAGATTGCATAGTCTGATTTTGCTGCACAGTGGTTCACAGAATCCACGCTATATGGAAGGTTAGCTCAATTTTTCACCGACGTAGCTAGCAAGTTTTACGAACTAGACCAACACCACCGAGTTCGAATTTTTGCGAACGCGCCCCGGTGAATCCAGGGGATCGGGGCGGCTCCGAGAAGTCGCCGCCGGACAAAATGCATAATTTACTACAATTGCATCTGTGAAAACTGCATTGCAGATTCCCATGCGTGCGTACCACTGTGCACCTACAGTATATCTATACGTGTACGTTTATAGGCGAATGTATGTTTCAGGTGTTTCCTCCATTCCCCTATGGATGTGTGTACAGTATATATCGGTACGTATGTGGCGACGGCGAGCGTAGGTCCTATTTTTTAAAGACACTGCCGGAACGTCAAGCGGCCGACTTTGCCATTGGTTCGACTGCAGGCTCCGGTTCAGGTGAGCCAGTTATACAGTCGTCGTCACAACGCTCCACCGTTCCACTTTCATTCGCGTGGAGTTTTTTCCTCTTTCCTATCAGGACAGTGGCAATCATTCGAACCGGCCAGGCAAGGGCGTATTTGTATATTTTTAAAAATCCATAATTGACAATACAGTTGTAAAATGTGACTAGCAATTATTATTTTTTTGCTTACAATCGCTGAAGTGCATATTTCGGCATGAACTTACACAGTGTATGTACCCTTCTATTCGTGTTCGTGAATTAGCGACGGTTACATTTTCACCAGTTCCACGAAATCTAATAAACTAAAAGTCCGAGCGGGAATCTTATAATTAAAACGAAATAAATTGCATAAATTAGGTCATAAATTACTCTATTAATTTATTTATTAAAATATATTCTAATTTGACTTATCAGGAGTTGAGGTATCTAAACTATTTTATAAAATTAAGAACTAAAATAAGAATAGAATAGTTAAATTGCAAATTTATTTGAGTTTGGCTGATCATTATTTTTTTAATAGGATGTTAAAATTACTTGTGTTTGTGTAGGGTAGCGTAATTGGAGGGGCAGGGATGCCCGAATTGTGAACACAAAATTATTTTAGAACGAATGAACAATACCAGATTTCTAGTTTGGCATTTTTGATTAGGGCACTTAATATAATCGGTATTTTATAAGTTTGTTTCAAATATTTTTTGGAGTCTCCCTTTCCTGCTAGCTATGACATTTTAAAAGTGTATCAATGTAGAAGCAAGAACTGCTTCGAAACAATCCCGCAGCGCACTTATTTTTATGTACCGAGGGCAATCACAAAACAGTTTGTAAGTAGCACACAGAGATCGCTAGACAGCGTATCGCACTCAATATAAAGATACTTTACGGCGCTTACTGTTCCCCATCCAAAAAATCAAGCCAATAAACAAGAATAATCCTGTAAATAACTGACACGAAACCCGGAAAAGTGATTTGGGAATTCGCAAAAGTCACATATCAATCGGTACGATGAAAAAAGGATGGCTTTTGAAACGAATTTGGCGCTTCGACCGCTACAACAATTTCGCTTGTCAAAAAGCCAAATTGCTTATAAGAGTCTAACAACTAATTGACTTATCAGCCATAACTTGTATACTTAAAAAGCAGGATATAAATTGAATATTTTCAAACTCTGTATCAAGTTGGTTTACTAACTCAAAAACCACGAACAAAATAAACTCTACAGAAGTTTTAAAAGCACACATTCGAAACGCCAAATCCCACGCCTAAAAATTACATGGAAATTGGTTCATAAATGGAAAAGGGATATCTGTAAAATTGTACAGTGATTAGGAAAAAAGCATAAAACAGATCAGAAAATATTTCGAAAATGGTTTATAAATTTACCAAGTGGAGAAAAATAAAATTTTCCAGCATAAAGCTAGAAATTCGACGCGCTCGTCATTGTGACGTCACTACAAGGTAAAACAAAACTTGCCCTGAAAGCACACACTCGGTACTCCATTC
This sequence comes from Melogona broelemanni, assembly GCA_033995665.1. NCBI lineage: Eukaryota > Metazoa > Arthropoda > Diplopoda > Chordeumatida > Chordeumatidae > Melogona > Melogona broelemanni. Next base: position 7,381 of record JAUJYS010004622.1, on the reverse strand, counting down.
TATCACACGATAGCGTGTCCCCAATACAGCTACAGCAAGACTGCGTTCTCTTTTTTCCCTTGCCTCAATTACATCATCACCAGCCTGAGAAGCATTCACTCAAACTTTGTGACAGCTCTATTCCTACGCAATCTGCGCTAGGTAACGCGAGACCTGCATGCTAAATAACATGCACATTCGTCCGCATGCAAAACAACAGCGCGCGCACACCTATATAGATGGCAAGCAGCCATATCTCTTTCTCTCTCTCCTCCAATGACGTCATAGGATCGTTGTTGCCCGCAATCCCAAAAAGCGGAACCGAAAATCCCCGCTGAATCTCTCGTCCAGTTAGGTATTGGGGTGGCGGTGTTGGATACGAGCACGCGGGGGTAATCGCTGCGACGGCGTGGCGCCGGCTACAAACTGAGCCAACGCCCCGAAAGCGCAATAGAGAACGCAGGTGACGTCATCGACAGTGGTTATATATCCCCTCCACCCGTTAAACGAGGCTTTGTTGCATGCAAATTAGCAGCGTTGTGGAGTAAGTCCAAATGGACGGGAGGACAGAGGTTCGCATACTTCGCCATTGGATAGAAAAAGTTTTTTTGTATTATTTCTTTAGAAAGTGGAAGAAACACATCGCCGACCGAAATGACAAATGGCAAAAGAATTAATTAATTCAAATTAAAGTTTGTTATTAGGCAACGTGGAATTATCACATCAATAGATTTATGTAGATGGATTTATAAATAATAAAAAAATAGTAAATTATTGACCATTTTTAGTCTGGGGTAATTATTTATTTTTATTTGTTAAATATTCGGTAAAACGGCACCTAAAATTTATTATCTTTTGGTACGCATGAATTATTTTCCCAAATTTCTAGGGAAAATAGCACGGTCATTCAAATTTATGTTTTTAACATTATTTAATCTTGCAACATTTTGTTGTTAAATCATCAAGAATACATGTAGCACGATTACGGCATAAACGTTTGGCCATCCAGTGATTAACCAGCCAGTTTCACATCAAAGCGCCGGTGTATTGTGTGATTGCCATCACATAGGGGCAGCATAAAAGTGTGAATTTTAAGACTTTGGTAACTCTTAAACACCGCTTGTTCGACCAGTTTGAAATATTTACAGATTATTGAATTGGGAAGGTCAAAAACTTTCGCTTTTATTCGGATCTTTAAATTACCACCACTTAATTATTAATTCATCGGAAAAATAATTTTGAAGTTGGATAAAATTGATAAACTTGCCAGGAACCTTTTTAGTCTAGGTGGTTGTTTCTCGGTGGCCATCATGCAGTGCTTATTTAATAGACACTACATGAGCATCCTGATCAACATGATTAGCTTTATCAATAACGCGGGAAAAATAATTTTGCCATAGCGGCGGGCTATAATACTGTACATGTATCTACTATCCACAACATATTTAATATGCTCTTTTTACAGCGTTGTTTTTCGAGCCCGGAATCATTTTCTAGGCGAGGCAAATATCCTAACAAGGTCTGCAGACAACATGATTACGTACACACGATACATGCAGTTTCTGGGTCAATTTCCCTTCCCCACCTCCCCCACCTATTGGGGCCTACAACATATTGGAATGTGCACGTATTGGCCTGCAGAGGGCGTACCCATCATCACGCGCTAACACAGCGTACCGGACTCCATTCCCTGCTCGCGTGCGGCCAGTCAAACTGCGCATTAATCGCGTTAATGCAGGTGAACAACAATATATAATATATATAGTCCAGTGACTGAGTTTGATTTGACTATCACGATTTTCGCTGGAACAAATGGAGGTGCCAGACGCAGGGTGCAGCTTGGAACTGAGCCAAAAGCGGGAGGTCAGTAGATTGCACGCAGCTATAGAACGATCGCAAACAAGCATTTTTTGAACTAACGGCGTGACTTTTGACGAGTTGGTTTCGACCCTGCATTGTTAGGTAACCTGACAAGTGATGTTTTATTCAATTTTATTTCGATAGAAATAAGCTCTTGAAAATGGAGCACATTTTGGTCGGATATTGGCTTCAGGGCATATCTAAAGAAATACCGAACAGTGTACGTTCCGAACACAGAATAAAATAAATTCAAAGTATTCCTAGTTCATAGCTTGTGTTTTAATTAAATATTGTTTCTTAATAGCTAATGTTTCATGGAAAATTGTTGTAAAAATTGCTTAAATTGTTTAATGAAATTATTTTAAAAGGTGTTTAAAATGTTTAAATTTGAAACTTATTCAAATTTAAAAATTATTTAAATTTGAATGACTAGCTGCAATCTTTAGTAAACCTACGCATTTTTGCATTCATCAAATTGTTAAAATGTTAAAAATTTGATAAAATGAAAATGAATGGCAATTGTTTAAAAAAAAATTTATTCTTTTCAAATATGAGCAAATTAAAAACAAAATTATCGACCGTTCAAGACTTTCACTTTTTTTGTGTCCCGTCAAAATTTCCGAAAAATCATTCCTTGTCCAGTGTCACCGAGCATGTTTTGCCAAAACGTGGGCGCTGACAAGACTGTTGCAATGATAAAACTCCAAATGCAAAGCACTTAACCAAACACGCGAACAAGCTCAAGCCTTGTATCGACCAGCACGAAGTTCACTGGGGAAAATGTAAACAGTTTCTTCTTCCCACTTCACCAATTTTAGATACAACCATACCGTGCACTTAGCAGTCCGCTGATTAACCGATAGTTAAAGATATTTTATGCTCCAACTTTGTTTACGATCGCATTTTGCACGAACTTTACAGCTTTGCCTACAACCGCGCCACGCTAAAAGATACACCCGATACGTTGTCCAAATTGCACTTTCCCCATGCTCGCCGTCTACCCCGTTTTTATTGGGAGTTTTGGTTGTGCCGAAACAATTTGTTTCGGTGTAACGACGTTGGAAATTTCTTACGCATGTCCAAGGGAAATTTGGATGCAAATGGCGGATGCCGAAGGCCCAAATGGAATAAAATGTAAATTTGGTTAATTGGAAAATGAAGCGTTTAGCAGTTCGAAGATCAGGGAAATTTGTCGCGCAAAAGTAATTGAGTTTTTGGACCAGCCACTGGAAAATTACCTAGTCCTTAATTGTCCGCCTCTTCGCCAATTACTGTATCGGTCCACGTAGTAACTACATCCGTTGAGACGGGGACAAATTAATCGAGTTAAGCCAGCTGGGCGACACGACATTAGCGCTAGAAGGATAAGAGCTTTGGACGGCGAAAAGTCTAGTCAGCCGTTTACGAGTACAGCAATTTTGTGGACGCGGCTATCTGACGCGCAAATCTTTCGAGGATCCCGATCAGCGATTTCTACCACAAACTAGACTTCTGGATCGTAAAAAAATCCTTCAGAGACACAAACACAGACAGATTACACAACTCTTAATTTATAGCCACAGTTTTAACACGTTTGATTTCCAGGAAATGATATCCGAGATGCTCCAAACTCCAAACTAACGATAAATACAGATTTGAGTGAATCTAGGTTAGTATATTTGGGGACAATTTTAAGGGCACTCAAAAGTTAAAGGACAAGGTGACAGTTTACGCATTTGTGCATAAAGAATACTAACTTTGTGGCGTTATGATTTTCAAGTAATTTAATTGCATGCAACAAATACTGCAGCAAAAGTCGGTATTCTCTGTTTGTGATTACGATTTGACAACACAATTAGGAGCACATTACACGTAGAAATCTACATTAACACATTGTATTAAAGGTAAAGGAGCATGTTTTAAACAATATTTGAAATTGTTACCGCGGTTTTATCGTCATTCTACGAACGCGCCAGTATCGCTACTGTTGGTTCAAATAAATGAGAGCATGTACCGGAAATATAACATTGGGCTGCCGCACTCTTAAAAATAATTTCTTCATTACCCCCCAATGAACTGATCGGAGACGAGTTTTTACTACAACACAGGTATCTATGTACGTCCTGTCGTAGACCTGTTTGGTTCGAACAATATCATCTCTCCCCAAAAATATCAATTCACTGAGAACAACGTGTGATGAATCCATACGTGGTGCCTCAGCACAATAGGAGAGCTCATTTCAGAAGTAATCTGGACTCAAATAAACGAGAACTGGTGGCGGGAATCGAACCAGCGACCGTCGAATCCACAAATACCCCTCATGCATGGACCGTGATCTTACGAATAGGTAGGTTGGCCGAGCTTATAAGTCGTACAAGCGTGGCGATAATTGCTTCCCGAACTTGATTCGAAATAAAATGCACCGCAGAGCACAATGATTTTCTACAACACTATTGAAATCTGAGGCTATACAAGACATCTTTTAAAGTGAGCGATTTGTCACAGCGAGATTAGCGTTTTACAATGGAAGATAAGCCTTACCTGACTTTTTGACGCATTCAAGCCTCAGTGCGGTGACCGACAAAGTTGTCTGAGTGGCGGGCTATCTACCCCGTAGCACAAGAAGTTGGCGAACGAAAGAGGCAAATCGGGTGACTTGAGACAACTAGATGCACGGAACTGACAGAACAAGTGGACGATTGCCACCGACTTCCGAGATCCATTAGCCGGTGACGGCGACGACAGAGACGGAGGCTTTTTTGGCAGCCGACAACTCTCTCCGCGCCCGCTTTATGTGCGAATGCTAATCCAGGAATCCATCGTACGCGACTGTCATCCCTAGGTCCTCGTCCAAAAGGGATTGGCGGGGTCAAACACTCCAGAGAGAAACCGTCAGTCGAAAGTCACTTTCACCGAATAACCCCCGTAAACTGTTGTGGACAGGAAAGAAGTGTTTAAACACTATAGTTTTCGGTGACGTTTTCAATTGACAGAATAGGTTGTCCAAACATTGGTTTTATAAACCCGACGTATATCAGACGTGACACACGCAAATATAGACTATTTTCAACGCCGAATTAAACAAAGTCCTCAGCAAAGCCAACTTATTACATTAAATATGATCTCAAACTATGCTAGATTGATAAGCGAATAAAATCGTATAGTCCTAACTAAAGAAGCAACTTTAACAACGATTTACTTCTTATAGGATACTATAGAAATGCATTAACAACCCGAAATTTTGCACAATGTCTCAAGTCGGCATTCACTAAATTATCTCGGTTTTCTGATTTCCCATTTCTAAAATTACTACTTTGAATTTGAATAGGTGTAGTCGATTAAAATTATGCAAAACACCCTACAAACACAAAATCCAACAGGACGAACAAATAAAATGTGGCTTCAATCGCGTTTGGAGAAGCAAAAAAAAAATGTATCTGGATTCGAATACAGTGGCTGTCGTTATATCATAAGTCTTGCAGCACAGTGGCAACAGTCGCCCAAACTAAATTTGAGCGTCGCCAAAAACTGGGAAACGCGCACCAACTAACGACTGCAATCTGTTGATCGCGTAGATTTTCTTTTTCTTTATCCGAAATTCTGGCAAATTCTCGCAGCAGTTTGTAAACTTATCAAATTGGCGACAGTCCGAGAAACCGGCGACAAAAACTGTGGATTCGAGAAATCCGTCTGTACCACACACAACACGACGCTCCACACGAAAAACGCGCTCTGTCACTTTCTCTCACTAAACTCACGCTGCCCGCAATGCTTCAACTGTATCGCGGCAATGCGAAAGGTGAACTGAAAACTCCGCGCGAAAAGTGCATATTGCAGCGCCGTATTTATCTTTCGTCGGGGTTGTGTCTGCCCCAACTTACCCTCCTACTACACCACTACACACGCACAGGCAGAGAGGAGGAGATACAGCGGCTGCACTCACGGAGCTGCTCTTTCAACGATCCAGCCAATCCAACCGCTGCGTGCCTTTTCCTCTCTTCACCTATATGGATGGATGTGGCCGCGCATTGGATAACACGTGAAGAGAGAGTAGGCACGCACGCACACATATATACAACTATCCCGCTCTACCACCCATAAACTGCAGATTTTTCGGCGTGCCGTTACACCACCGCTTACCTGTTCCGGTGCGTTCGATCGTAACTAGCGCCCTCTGGTAGCCGTATCGCGCTAATGTACGTGCGGTCTGCCGCTTGAGATCTCGCGATTGTTTCCGAGTTCATCAAAGTTGATACCACTTTTAGACCAGTCGGTATGGGAACCGATTGGGGGCGCGATGGTCACTGGTGGGCATGGCCTTTTGTTTATTAGATCCCGAGATATTGGTTAAAATGTGCCTTTCAGACATTGCCATAAACAACATGTGAGGTACAGGATCTACTGTAGTGATATTTACTATTGATTGTAAAAAAAATACAAATTTGGGGAAACCATATTGAGCTCCACAAAAGTATTTTCTTCGGTACTTCACAATGCCTACACTCCAGTATAGTGCACAGTATTTCGTGATACCAAGGTAAAAACAAATTGAATGAATCATATGCTAAGCTAAGTGGGAATATGGGTCAATGGTTATCTTGAAATGTCTATGGTCAGAGAATCAAGGCTACGTTATCAAACCCCAATCAAATTGACATTAATAATTATTGTCTGTTATTAAAAGTTTGATGTGCTCTACATTTTCAGCTAACATTTGCTTTTAAAATTAATTTACGAACAAGTTTCTGATTGGAACTCTGGTCTTGGGTGGATTTGGAAGGGTGCTCACCTTTTATTTTTTTTGATCGGATGCCAAGTCTCCGTCGTCGACTACCAATTGCCCTGGGGATCATTCGAGAAGTTTGCTTCCACCGAAAAACGTACAATTTGGTTTCAGTCGTTCCTCATCCGTTAACATCCTTTTCGGATGACCCTTTATCCATTTTTCGGCGATCGTTATTCATATCGATGTCTCACTTGTTCCGTTCCATTGCCACCGATAGTAAACGCGACCCGCAGAGATCCTGGTGGTAATGATTTGCGACTTTCGAGACTGATCGATTTCCACCGTTAATGACGTCTTAGTATCACCATCCCCTCTACCGTTAGTTGGCCTGCACAAAATTGAGGCAGCAACAAACCGAAAGGGAATGACTTAACAGAGCATTAAGACCAATAACCTTTTCCGGAACTGTTACATTAATTTAACTAGCAAGCAACTAAGTATTGCATTTTACATTATAAATACAATTTTAACACCTCCTTTTTTCATTTCACACTTATTTTGACAAGTTACCGAAGTGAACAGCAATAAACATGTATATTTTTTTCTATTTGGCAAAAATATAAATTTCTATGAATATAAAAAAAGAAAAGGACTGTAGCGAAGATACGCCGCAACGCAAAAACGTTGTCGACTACGCATTTAGAATCATTATAACCCCTTTAAGAACAATCTCCCGGCTCTTTATATATTCATTTACTTTACATTATCTAATACTATAAGACTGAAAATGGTGTCCTTCTGTCCGTGTGAAGCCAGCACGTGACCTAAACTGAATTT
>JAUJYS010004621.1:0-11770 GCA_033995665.1 Melogona broelemanni | reverse complement strand
TCCCTGCCCCTCACATATCTCCATAGAGACACGAGGGTGCAGTAGTCCTGTAGTGCACTAGGCGCTACGGTGACTTTTTAAAAAAAAAAAAAAAATTGAAAATGCAAGCCCCCAATAAAATAATTTAACAAATAACGATCCGTAAAAAATCCATTACAGTTAACCTAATGTCCTGAAAATATAAAAAGATCATATTTTTTTACATTTAAAAAAATGGAAAAACGCTACTAAAATAATAATTGAAATAATACAATAAATAATAAAAAAAAAAATATAGATAATATTGAAAGATGTAAAAAGAAAAAGTTAATAATTTGAGGAATCCAAAATCAGTTTTTGAAAGTGCCCGAGATGTACAATAGAAATAAACGCTGTGTGTCTCAGAACCGTGAAGCCCCGACAAGCAAACCATAATAAATCAAAATCAGTCACAAATTTCTCCTTTTGACGGTATGACGGAACTATAACACTCGGTAAATTAACCGGAAGCCGAGAGACGAGTGGGGTATGAGGGAGGGGAGGGAAGGCGCCGATGCGGGGGCGATATACGTCCTCTATTTACCACCACCACCACCGCGAATCCAACCAATCAGCGAGCGACAAAATGGGCTCGCGCTGAGCGCCTTGCACGTGCGCGGTACGGGGTTTCCTCACGCCGGCGGGGAACGGACCACCAGTGTCGCCAGATTTCGTGAAATTGTCTTCCCAATTTTACCGAACCGCATCACCTTCCCCCCCCCCCTCCCCCACTCACTCCCTCCCTCACCGTATACCACCAAATGTGGACGTAGATGTATTGTGCGTCGAGCTGCGATGCTGACTGACACTTCAGCTTTTTTTCCTGGTACGCTTTTCATATATAAAGAGATGCTAATGTGGAGCCATCATTAAAAAACAAACCGAGTTTGCGACTAGATTGGTGTGTGCTGTGCGCGAACGTGGGAGTATTCATTTTTTTCATTTCACTTTCTCTGGTCGCTAACGGGACTTGGCTCGTATTAAATCGGCTAGTACTTTATCCATTCTGCGACTCACAATTTATCAGAAGCATCGTCGACGGTTTGAACAACATAAGGATTTTAGAAACCTTATCACATTGCATCATCATCATCACATCATTGGATTATTTTTTTTTTTAAACAATTCTTTTCTCACCGAGCGGCCTTGGTCAACGTGTCAACATAAGGAGAAGTTGACTTTCCAACAATTTGGCTGAGACATTGTCCCTCAAATATTTTTACCCATTTTTTTCTGGAATTGTAAAGCTATCTTCAAGATGAAAGTTTTGGTAAGTAGAAATACACGTGTAGTACTAGACAAATTTTCGTACTAAAAGGTTAATTTTCACTTCTGATTTTATTACTCGCATTTGTCGCATTTGTCGTTCGTTTTTAAAAAAAATGCTAGCAATACTGTTTTTCTACAAGAGAGTTCGCCAGACTCTGTTCGTCTTTTATCCGGCGCTGAACCGGACATTTCATGTTCCTATATTTTATGGTGGATGGCATTGATTAAATGAAGACTGTATTGCCTTGTACAACTCAAGGTCGCCTTTTACCCAATGTTGACCTGGGGAAGAAAAAAACGCAAATTTTTTAATTTTCATAAAATTAAAAGCAATATTACTCTTAAAAATGATATTCAACAGAAATAAAAATGACTAATTTACTGATGTTTTTAAATATGTAATTTTCAGTTAAAACTGTTTTCCATTTAAAATTTCTGTACAAAATTGTTCAGTATTTAAGCCAATCAGATAATAATAATAATAATACAATTGAAATTCAATCGACTGCATAAAATGATTATACATCAGTAAAGTGAAGTTTGATAGCAAAGACACTTTTTATCCGTCGGTTACAGAGGAAATATATTCATTTTATGAAAAAGAACGTGTTTGAATAAAAGTGTCTTTATTGATCTCAATTTCACTGATTTATAATTATTTTATACAATGGGTTGAATTTCAATTGAGTCTCAGCACGCATAAGCACTATCATTGATTAACCATAACCATACATTCAAAATGTGTCAATTTAAAACAAAAACAGCTACTACTGATGGATCATCTATAGTAGCTGTCCAAGTTACTCTACACTGTTCCAATAACACAAGAAGCAGGATTATGACCGAGCGATTTACAGACTCGTTTGCGTTTGTAGTTCCAATTAACCTTTAACAACCCTCCTTGACATGTACAGTTTCATCGCCGCTCATCACGATTTCGCCGATATTTTAGGGCATGGGAGTGGTAAACTTTGGTTTGTCGGAATCGTCAATAACCTACCTTAAAAGACTGCCGCGCTCGTACCGAAAAGACTTGCGGTCTGTAACGTGCCGATGAGAAAACTAGTACCACCCACTTTTCACTAACCACCCCAATCGGTTAAAATAATTCAGATCGCCCAAATAGAGTCGTTCTAAGCCGTGGTGTTCGAAGGGTTACATTTATTATTCCAAACGTGAAACTGACCTTTAGGGTCAACTTGTAAAAACCGGAGAAACATTGATAAATTCCAATTTACTTTTTTGTTTATGGAACCCACTACCGATATAACACGAAACAATTATCACGATGCTCGAAAAACAGGCCTCACGCTAAAAAATAAATTTATGTACTGGGATCATTGAACTAAAAATGCTAGAAATATTTCGGTAGATTCATGGCATATTTTTTTGTGGTCGTTTTAAAGGGGACCACCGAAATCGAAACGGACCACTTCTGCAAGTTCGCAGCCCTTCTAGTGAGCAACTGATGTCACATACATTTTTCGTGGACACCTAGGAGCACACTGAACAATTAAACCTGCCTGCGAACAAATTTGACATCAATTTTTTAGACTTTCTTAACTCTTAACAATTTCTTAACATCAACAATTTTTTAGGAGGAGGGGAAAATTCGCCTTATTATAGTGATTATCACTACATGAAATTCTGTACTACTCGTGTTGCAATGGCAATATGTGTATACATATTGCCATTTTTTTGTCCTTAACAAACAGCACAAAAAATGGCAATATGTGTACATTGATTGATTCAAGCTTTACTTACATTACATTACAATACAAGTTTTAAATAAAGAGTGCCAATATTTTGGTTTATAACCTCGAACAGTGGCATTTGGCGCTCTCATTTTAATATCTAATTTCCGCTGCATCATTCAGATTGTAAACGCAACTACTGGGCTCGATCAAAGTAGGTCGAGATTTTAGTTCCTAATGACCCTCCACTTTGAATGCAGATGTAAATGGGTATTTGCACACAAGAAGAGCTACCCTGTTACTCGGAATTTGGCACTATTATTTAAAAATCTGGATGAAACTTGACACAATTTGGAATAAAAACAAACAATGAAACTTTAGCTCTAGGGGTTTTTGCTTATTCTAAAATTCAACATCTACGATTATGTCCTCTCAATGCATGAAAAATAAATACTTAATTATCTACGGAAACTAGTCAAATAGAGTGAGCTAGAAAAACACTTTTTATTAATTTACAATTGTTTCGTGTACAACTGAAATTCTATCACACTCTGTTCAACCGGTTTTATTAATAAGCTAAATATTTAATTATCATCAAATCTGTCTCAGAGTACTCACGCTCCGAAGATTTTTTCTCAATGCATGGTTCATTAAAATTATTAAAATTTAAAGTGCTTACATTTTTTTTTTCATTTCCCGCTGTCATTTATTCGTCACTCGCCAGGCGTCCATCCTCGCAGCCTGTCTCTTTACCAGCGTCATCTACTGTGCCGAAGAAAAAGTGGCGGGCCGATCCTACAAAGATGGATTCGGTGGTGGAGGCTATGGGGGATATGGCGGCGGGTACGAAGGCGGATACGGAGGCGGAGGCTACGGTGGCGGGTACGGAATCCCTTACGGAGGCGGTGGCGGAGGATACGGAGGCGGACACGGACACAAGAGCCTGTATCTGGATCTGGGCATTCCTCTGGTTGTTGGCGGCCTTGGACTGGGTCTAGGTGTGGGCGCACTGAAAGGTAATTGACCAGAAAAGTTCAAATTCACTTCAAATTGAAATCCAATTGATCATGGGTTAACGTACAAATGTTCAATCGTAGGGCATAATTGATATTACAATGCTATTGAACAACAAAAACAATAAGACAATGATTTTTAAATTACCAATAAAATGTTCAAATTATAATTGAAATATTCCACATGAAAGCCTACAAAACAATGATTTTTAAATTTCAAATAAATTCAAACATACCACATCTTAGCCAGTAAAATAATTATTTCTTAATTTCATGTAACATATTCGAATAAAAAATGAAGAACAACATGGTATTTTTGTTACTGTGGATGGCTGATGTAAACCATTAACATATAAATTATAATCCTCTTTTGTATTTTTCGTGTCACCATTGAACATCTGTATTTAAAATATCCGATTGCACACGATTGATTCACGAATTAGTACCATGTCCCTTCCACAAATTTTACCTGCACAAATCCTATTAATAGATAAAATATCTGCCATAAAAGGTCTCATCCTGGGCGCCATCTTGGGCAAGAAGAAGCACCAGTTCCTCCACAAGGGATACGGATATCCAGGAGGCTACGGTGGCGGTGGCTACGGAGGAGGCTACGGGGGAGGCTATGGTGGAGGCTATGGTGGTGGCTACGGAGGATTCGGGGGTGGTGGATACGAAGCTGGATTCAACTACTGAGACCACACGAACTTTTGCCAAAGCCCTTGAAGAATCCAAATATGATTGACCTTTTTCTGGTAAGGACAAAAATAACCTATAACCCAATTAAAGTCACCATTTATTTATTTGTACCCCTCAACAAGTATAAAATTGATGAGGAATATTAATAAAGCATTCGATCATATTTCTGGTAAATACAAAATTAGTTTATTACCCTACGAATTTAAATTGATGATTCAATTAAAATGTATAGAATGCTAAACTATTTTTGCTTCAACCAGAAACGAATGTTTTTCAAATACTGTTCATAAAATTTTCACTTGGTTAACTTATTGAGGATTTTACATAAACAATTTTTGCTTTAAATTAAATGAATGCCACATTTATTAATTTATATATTTTATGATTTATCTTTTCTTTATCAATTTAACATTTAAATTGATTTTGGTAGTGAATATTAGAAAACCTTACAACTATGAGTAAACTGAGAGTAGCAGCGTTAGACTTAATAAGCTGAGAAGATCACATATAAATTACAGTAATTCTAAAAATTATTCTGCCATGAACTGATTCGATTTGCAGAGCTGTATCTATTTTTTCACATAAACAATATAACAATTGAAGAGCGAGCTTCATTCCTATACTAGGTATACAGCGAAGCAGTCTCGACGGAAATTTAAACCGGTAATCGAAACGTATTTCGCGCGTGTCGCCGTTTTTTTTTTGGCACACCTTCGCGGGCAGAGCTGACGTTCCGCCCAAAAATTCAATCACAATACACAGTTTAGTCGAATAAAGCGATAACATTTAAATAGTACGTTACGTGTCTATTGTGACAAGATCCATAACTATCACCTCCATCCCGAACAACATCCAACAAAATAAAAAACGAACTGAACAATAAGCCAAGCAGGCTTTGCCCATTGACAAACAAATGATCGACAAATCCTCTCCAACTTTCTATTCAAGAACACCGTGCTTCGATTCTATGGAGTGAAGTAACGATGCCTATTGTGATCGGAAAAAACAATTGTGGGATGATAGAGTGCTTTTTTTCCAATAATGGAACACGCAAGAGGCGTTTTGTCAACTAAGCGGTCACACAATAGAAACCTGCGACGCGACAATGTCTGAGGCGAGAAAAAATAACGGTCTATTGAATTCGATAATTAGCTTCGTATTACCGGTAGTAATACACGGATCAGTTACGGATCCGATTTAGGAACTAGCGTATGCAGCCAATCAACTGGTATATGGGAATGACCCAGTTACATACAATATGTTTTATGACACCATTCGATTATTCGTAAAGGTGGGGCTATAATTTGAAAATGTGTCCAATTTTTCCAACTGTATCTTAAATCGTTTAATAATAAGCGGAATTGTAAAATGATGGATTGTTAGAACTATAAAGGATATCTAATCGCTGTCGATAAATTGTTGAGGAGTTTCCGCATTTTATGTTTGCTTTTGAAATACACTTTAAAAATGCCCGTCTTGTGCAAAAGTACTTTCATATTGGAACTCATAACTACCCAGAGGTAGTTTGAAAGAGCTAAAACGAACATCGGAATTATTCTTTTATTTAATAAATCCCCAAATCATTAGTACCAGACCTTGAAAATACACAGTCGCATACGTGGCGCAAATAGAAAATATGGAAAAGAAAAATCAAACGTGCAAAGCCAATCCCAGACTATAGTATTTAAAAGTTTTAGCTGAAACAATTTATATCAATGTTGAATTACTTCAATATAATTACATTCATTGTAATTCGTGCATTTCAGATTCACACGTGTGCGGACGAACCCCGTAAGATGACAAACTGGAAATACATCTCGTTATACTCGTTGCCAAACGACACTAGGTGGCGCAGTTGTGCATCGTTACAAACAGACTGGCATAAGCGGGTGGGCATTCTAATTTAAAAAAAAAAAATGATTCATACGTAATTATCAACGATCGGACATCTTTTTCGTGGCAAAAAGGTGTCATTTAAGCAAAGTATGTTGGCATTTTCAGGTTTGTAAGGTGAATTTCTTTTGGGAGAGCGCGAATGAATGGAATAGACGTAATAATATCGTCAAACGGTGCAAATGCCCTTCCTTTTCTATCACAAAGAATATTAACATAACCAAGAAACATTCGCGTGTTCATCATGCCAGTATTGTATCCCCAATGTGTTTGCGAATCCACCTAGTACAACTAAGTTTATTGATGCAGTTCATATGAGCATTGCATTGACACAGTGAGTTGAATTATTGACATTAGAGGGCAGGGCTTTAAAAATCGGAGGAACAATCGAAATATAAACTTCTCCGTCAAGTTGAACATACACGTATAACATGACAGCTCAACTAAAATACTCGTCATAGATTACCATTCATATAAGCTCGAATGTTACCATTCATTTGTCCGTCCTATAACTATGTATTCTCTCGTCGTATTTTTGTAATTGCTTGATAGATTGTTTTCTTGCTTATGTCTTTCTCGAAGTCACATTATTCGAAGTCGTGTACATATTGTTTTGTAAATTGTGTTTCTGTTTACTTTTTTATACCAGAGTATTTTTTGTAATAAAATTTTGTTAGTATTTTGGAAATACTGTACGCAGAACGTTCTTTGATATCCTTACTTGCGTTTAAGCCTGTCCGAGGACAGGCATCGATCATTTTCGCAGGCTACAGACAATGCTTAATACAACAAGATTCTGACTTTTATTCAAATATCGGTTACTACCATGTTTACAAGCTTGATATTACCAGATTCCGAATGTTATTATTAAAAATATAATGCCCCTCGCACATCTCCATAGAGACATGAGGGTGCAGTAATCCGGTAGTGCACTAGGCACTACGGTGATTTACAAAAAAAAATATATGCTTCTACCCTGACGTCACAGCGTGGCATTCGCATCACAGAGGCATTGCAGCTGAGCATTCAGAATTTTGTGCACACAAGATCTTATGCACACAAAATGGCGGAAACTATGTTTTATATATTGGATAGGCGCGTTGAGAACTTCAGTTTGTTGTGCTATCTGCACGCATGATCTCAAGAAGATGCATGGGTTCATTTTCACATATTGAGCGCCTCTAAAAATCTTTTCCCTCTCTCCTCCCTCCCCCACCACCCCGCAAAAAAGAGATCATTAGATTTCCCGATTGAATTCAAGCATTGAATTTTGCTACATCAACGTTTCCTACCATTTTCTATTGGATTAAATTTCTATTCTATCAGGTTTGACTGGTAGTTGCGTAACGCGGATAACCTCTATTGCTGGGGATTCGGTTACGTAGTTCAGGTTCGAGTTTTGTTTCTCTGCAAGCCCGCACGTGCTTCTTTCCAGCTCTATTCTTCGGACCGATCGGGTGGTGGTGGTGGTGGTGGTGGTAGGGGAGGAGGTGGTGGCTGGATTTCGGGGATCGCTCGCGCCATCGGGGATTGGCGCCTCGTGTTGGTCGTGCGGCCAATGACGGGAACACAAAAGGTCGGGCGTTGGTTGGGTTCGTTGGAGTTCGCACGTGCGTTCCTGTTTTTCGAATCTGCTCTCTCCGAAACCAAAAACTAACGACCGGCCGAACCACGGCCATTGAGATAAGCACGATATATTCTAAATGGCTCGAGTTTCTGGGTGTGTGTGTGGGAGGAGTTGGATGGGGTGGGGGCGGTTCATCTACAGTATGTTCACAAAAAATGGGAACCGATTGAAATTTTTAATCAAAAATTGAAAACAAATAACAAATAAACTTTCATTTATTTTATGTTCGATAGAAAAGCAATTATTACAGTTATTATTATAGGTATTTTTTTACTTTTTATTTCAAATCACTGTAGTGAAATCACTATATGTTAATAGTCTTGTCGTGTGTTAATAGTCTTGTACCGATTTGAAATGGTCTATATATGAGGGGCACATTCCAGTATCACAGGATCGAATAAACGATAGCCTTCGCCGGGAGTTGAACCCGGGTTACAAGGTTGAACTGTAACTAATTAATGTAATTGTCTTTCTATCGGGCATTTAAAATATTTTTTTTTTGTTATTTATTCGACATTTAAATCGGCGTGCTCCCGAACTTTAATTTCAATAAAAATGGAAAACGTTTTTTATTTATTTATTGGAGCGCATTTCGCACATCTGTTAGCAAGATCTAACCTTTTCAATTGCCATTATGCGAATGTGTAGGCTAATGACGCCATAATTTTATTTTGGCGTTGGAGAATAGCGTTAGATGAATAGGAAATTGTCTGATAAAAAATAAAGGAGCTGTATACCGGAGGTACGGCCGCAACGTATAATACGTCGTGAGACTCGTGCAAGTACGTTGTGCACTACAGGATTACCGCACCCTCGTGTCTTTATGTAGATATGTGAGGGGCAGGGAAGGGAAGGGATGGGGAATGGCAGCTGGAATTACCAGGCTGCAGGATCCACTTCTAAGCTCTGGACTCCCTAATGGAAGCTCATGAGTGACGCCAGTACCCCAAGCTAACGAATAAACGAAAGCCTGCGCCGGGAATCGAACCCGGGACCGTCGGCATCGTAGGATGTTGCCATACCCACTGAGCCATCGGTTCGTACCTACGTATTTAAAGTGCCTTCCTTTTTTGATTGAGTGCAAGCACATACGCGCATGAGTCTGTCTTTGGTTAAGTTAAAGAGGCACATTTTCAACAAGTACCCCGGGATCGAATAAACGAGAGCACCCGCCGGAAATGGAACACAAGACCGATATTCGATTCAAGACCGACTGATACAACGCGTCGTACTGTTAACAATTCAATCAGCCACTTATCATGGCGATCATGCGAAGAAATGATCCATGGCGCAAGCAAATCTTGCCACCGATTGGCATTTCAATGATATATGGACACGGCCATAAAATCGCCAATAAATTATATGGCTTCGCGAAAGCTCTCCAATAGGAAATGGTTGCAGCGTTTGGCAGTGGTGTCGAATTGGGGGGTGCGAGTATTTGTTGTCGGCACTCAGCTGATGCTGCATAATCCCAGTTACGTAACACTGAATATGGATGCGCTCGACGAAAACAGCCGCCCCGACAAAAAAAAAAAAACCAGGCACTAAGCTTCAACACAGAACCGACTTTGGCTACTGTCCAATTTAGTTTTTTTTTTTTGGTTTTTTTAAATCACCGTAGTACTTAGTGCACTACAGAATTACTGCACCCTCATGTCTCTACGGAGATGTGCGAGGCCACTCAGCGGCCACTCCCGGACGCCATTAACTTGTATCCAAACGCCATTGACTTGTATGTCATGGGGCTCAATCATTAAATTTTTTAGCCTCTTAGGGGCTCCGCCATTGAAAAATCAAAAAATCAAAAAGATAAAAAATAATAAAAAAGATAAAAAATCAAAAAGATCCAAAAAGTTTCGGAAACACTGCTGTAACATATAGAGTTGAGGAAAGTGCGCGCGCAGCGCTGCGAATTTTAAGAAATGGAACGCCTACAGATAAAAAAGAGCCCGCGCCGTGCTGTGATTTTTTCTTCAATGTAGACACGGAAAGAGCACGTAGAGCGCTTCGATTTAACAAAAAATAATGTAACACCCATTAATTAAACAGGAAAGGAAATTGTGCGCGTAGCGCCAGCTTTTTTTTTTTTTTTCTTCTTAAATGCAACCTATTTAACGAAAACATTATTTTGAGCTAAACGCTTACTTGTTACTTATTGTACAACCATCAACGTTTCAAGCCAGCGCAAGGTACTAGCGCAAGGTGGCTCAAAGTTTAACCAGATCCCACAGGTATCTTTCCTGTAAGGATGTTTCAAAATAGACTGTAAGAATTAATGGTTGCTCACCATTGGAAGACGTTGTAGTGAAAGTAGACCAATCCAAGACCGTAGAGAAAGGGCGCGTCCCTCCAATAATCGTCGCGAAGCACAAAATATCGCTGGTAAGCAGACATGGCTGTAAACGAAAGCGAAAAAAAAAATGAAAAGTATTATTTTTTAACTCAATCATCGTCTTATCTCGTCACGAGCACATTTAATCTTTCCTTACAATATTGCAAAAATAACGCATAAAAACAGCAAAAATAGATGCACGGATTGCGGATAATGAAGCAAAGGAAAGTGAAAAGGAAAGAGCGCGTGATGAAACGTGAGTGGCGCAACATTTCCAAATTTTGGAGCGCTCTGCGCGAAACATCAACTTATTACAATTGTCTTTACAAATGTGCCATAAACGCTCCGCCCAGCTCAGTGAGTATTACAATTACAATCCGCAAGAATTCCCTTTGGGGTCTATGGGGGGGAAGCAAATGAAATATCTTATTATTAGTATGGCAACAGACGATCCCCGGCGCCGGCTCTCGTTTATTTGATTCAGGGGTACTGGTAAAATGTGCCCCTCACAGAATGACACAGCAACACGAGGGATCCATAATCCCCTGTCATGCCATTCACTACAGCGATCAGGAATAAAAAATAAATAAAATCGCGAGAACCACAATGCTTCTCTTGTTTCCACAATGGTTCTCCCATTTCCTTGACACAAGAATGTCAAGGAAACTGCGACCTAAACAAACAATGTAGTTTTTGTTTTGAAAAATCATACAACAGTGTACACATGTAATTATACTCGATTATTTATAACTTATTATTTGTAATGAAAATCGTCGTCATTTGTCATTTTATTTATTTCAAAATTAATTTTCCCACACTTTCCAGGTGAACATAAAACGTTTTGATTGTAAATTAATCAAAAGATACATGTATTTCATAAGAGAACAACTTCCCAATCGAAAGTTGCGGTGCAATTTCACGTTGTTTTTTTAATTCGATGCAATTGTAAGCCAGTGTGCCCGCCGAAATCCTCAGATAACGTATACTATAATTTTCTTATTGAAATCGTGCTCAGTCGAGTGCAATTATCATTTTCACATGCGGTTTCCGCAATTGTGGTGGTGGTCGCAATTGTCGTTCGTTTAAGTTCGTTTAGCGCAATTACATTGTACATCCGTATATAGCCGAAAGGTAGCGTGCTCGCTTACCAACCAGAGGATCTGGGTTCGATTCCCAGCGCATCCGATTGTTTTTTTTTTATATTCCGGATCACTGTAGTGACTAG
>JAUJYS010004620.1:0-11771 GCA_033995665.1 Melogona broelemanni | reverse complement strand
TCGGTTAACTTTTCGCGAAGATATGCTAAGATGAATTTTGGGTGCCTTTTTTTTTTGCCCACCCTGTATATACATTTTAGTGTGCCCTGTTCTACTCCTAGTATTAGGAGATGGACTGAGAATTTTTCAACATCGACAGTACTAACTCCATTTAGGATGCGGGCCAATAATCTAATATCAGTTTCCTTTCGGCAGTCTTCCAAAGACTCCCACCCCAGTAATAAATAAAATAAATAAATAAATAAAATAAGTAAATAAAGTAATCTAACGTGATTAACCAGCGGCAGATGTAAAATAACCGATAAAAACGTGAGAATGTTGAAAGTGACCTTTTCAATTGCGGCGAAAAGCGGTCGAAATAACTCGGTGTCGTAATTGGAGGCCGAGCCTTGGAGGACAGCCACCAGGCGTTCGAATCCCATCCCGGTGTCCACGTGACGCTTGGGCAAAGTTTCCAATTTGCCATTTAGGGTTCTGACGAATTAACACAAAGAAATGTTACGCTATTTATTTCATCAATCCTCATATAAAAACAATAGTATTTGCAACGTTAATATCTGATAAATTCAATGGTAGAGAATCCGCTTGTTGTGCGGCGATCCCGGGTTCGATTCCCGGCTCGGGTAGTGGTCATTCAACCTCGAGGAACTGGTAAAAAAAGTTGGAAAGTTTGAAACTTACTTCCAAATTACAAAGGAAGTCTAACGATGTGATTTTGTGCATATTTTTCCATTAGTACATATTTTTCGATAAAAAGTTTAGAATTTTGGTATCAGTCTTATCAGACTTAGACTCGATCAACATAAAATCAGTCCAGAAAAAAATATGATTGCCTGATCGAATTTTACAAAGACATCATACACAATCATCCCTAAAAATTAAAAACCACCAACCTGTTGAACTGCATGAACACAAGATTCCATATCTCAATAACCTGAGGTGAGCCGGCATTGACCAGAGACCGGGCGGTGCTGTTGTCGCCCAGATGACTGTAGTGGATTTCGGAGCAAGGGCCACAAGGACCAGAGTCACCCATGTCCCAGAAATTATCCTTCATCCCGAAGGGAAGAACGTGATCCGTGGGCACACTGTAAGAACGTGGTTGAAAACGACATATTGATATTTCTAGTGCCACAGAACCAAATAAATAAATAAATAAAATAAATTCCTTGACAACAACAGAACATTACCAACCCGAGTTCGATCCAAATATCCCGGCATTCCAAATCCGGTGGCAAACCCAATTCGGTGTTGCCACCAAAGTAGGTAACGTATAAATGTTTAGTGGAAAGTCCGTAAGGGCCAGTCAGCAAATCGAAAGCCATCTTACAAGCCTCCTTCTGAAAAATGCAGACTGTTCAATATACTGTTTATGTGAACTAGTAGGCCAATATTTTGGAACGTCGAGTCTCATTAGGACCTACTGTACCTTGAAGTAATCGCCGAACGACCAGTTGCCCAGCATCTCGAAGAAGGTGTGATGGTAGCCGTCTTTGCCCACATCGTCGAAGTCGTTGTGTTTACCGCCAACGCGAACGCACTTCTGATAGTTGGCGACGCGGCGCAGGCTTCCCAGTTGACTCTTCGGATCAGCCTGGCCCAGGAAGACTGGCTTGAACTTATTTGGGGGAGAAAAAGGATGCCGATGTCACTTGCATATTATTACACCACACTGATTTGGGGTTTGCATTTAAATATAGGTACTGAAATGCACGGCAGCTGTAACATAGGCTGGCTAACTGTCCGGCTTTTAAAATAAAAAACAGATTCAGCCAATCATCAAACAAATGCACAGAACCTCTTAGTGTACATCTAAAAGTGTCGTATAGGCTCAGGCAGTAACCAACCTCGCGATTTTGTTACGCATTGCCATGTCATCAATATTTGGTAACTTTTTAATAGTCTTGTACCATGTTATTAACTATTCAATCGTCTTGCATTTATTCCCTAGTTTAACTATACGGTACACTTAAAATAATAGTTTCTATTCAGTGAGGCACAGTCTTCTCTCATCTTACGTGTAAAAGATCTGTTCACTTAGTCACATAAATTTATATTTGACAATTTACAATAATTTTTTTTGGGCTGTTTGGTACGATCCAGCTCAAAGCGAGGATCCAGTTCATGATTTCCATTTTAAGAAAACACATTAAGCCCAATATAATCAAAACATCATCCATAACTGATGAGTGGTAACACGACAATAGTCCTGCATTTGTAACAGTTCAAATCCGTACAACGATTAAAAGTATTAGCAAAATTACCTGGTTCATCCCGGAGTTGGTATAAAGGATAGAGGAGTCCGTATGGGGAATGACGGAACTGGATGGCACAAAGACGTGATTGTGGTGCTGAATAAAATAATCCAGAAAAGTTTTCCTGACTTTTTCGGGTGGCCATTGGCCGGCAAGGCCATTTCCCACGTGACCCGACAAACTGGACTGGTGTCGTTTTATCGTTTTTTGACAACTGCAGCTGCATCCAGATCGATTTATACTTTCCGAATTAACTTTCTGATCACCTATGTGGGACAAAGACCGTCGCCAAGCAAACACAACTTTACCATTTCGCATCATTTTTGGTAAGCGCTGGAAGCTTTCAAAACAAGCACGCACGTTGATTTCAAAAGCAGACGATATTTTTTTTAGTGGCGCCAAATTTAAACTTTTTTCCCAATACATTTTCCCAGCTATGTTTTTACTGTGTTCTTTAAACCAAAAAATTAGCACCAATTAAAAAAATTTATTAATAAAGACGTTCCTCAATGGGATTAATTGAACGAACAAGTGTTCTTAACCTAATTATACGGCACATAACCATACGTCGATTGCAACGTAGTTTTTCAAATTTTTCTTATTATAATCGACATTGTCCAAGTTGAATAAAATCTTTGTACAATTAGAAAATAAAGAAAGAAACACCACATCTTAGCTTCATTTCAACAATTTTATTTCAAATATTTGTAGTCAATTTAGTTATTTAGACTAAATTGTCAATTGTAAAATGGTTCATGTAAAAGGATGCAACGCGTGTTTTTTTTAATAAATCCATCAAACTTTTCGAAACATCTGCTTAAGTATAATTACTACCCCGACCAGTCCAAAAATGTAAATAATCTCGTAACAAAAAAATATATAGACCTATTCAAATTGTACAATTTAAGATTATGTCATTAAGTAGAAATAAATTATGCGCGACAACTATGCCATTCGATGAAGTCGCCTCGGTAAATAATTTCAATCTTCGGAGTCATCTGATTTTGATTCGCATGTGGCAGTCATTAAATAGGTGTCGTTGTAAAGTCCTTGCATGACCCCCATCACGACGATATCGGGTAAGCTGCCTGAAAGAGAAACCAAATACAAACCGAAAGAGTAATTACATGTACAAGCTAGCCAAATGCATAGAAAACCCACCTAAATAAGAATTAATGCCCGTATACACCGACAAAAGATAACTATAAGATGATTAAGGTGGCGCTATGAAGCGTTCATGTAGCCGCAATTATGCTTAAGCAATGTGCAACGTTATAAAATGTTGGGCTGCTCACGCATAATAGCGGCCATGTGAACACGCTCCAATCACAATTTCAACCATTTTATTTCAATCATTTTTGTCAATCACACGATATCAATTAACTATTCCGATATACACTGTTTAAGTAGAAATTTGAGTAATTAATACGAAAATGTACAAAGACGAGGAAACAAGTAGCATATACACAAAATAAAAACTAAAAAGACTCGCAATCTATGCTGAGTGTACGGTACCTGAACTTTTCGATGTCAAAAATGGTCTGGTGGTAAATGTGACGACAGGCTGATGAGAGATGACGTTCTCCTTGCTCACGTCATCTATTAGAGACCTAAACGCATTTGAAGAAGCATTGATGATGACAAAGCATTCAAGTTTAAATTTCAAATAGAAACCTCTTTTTATGGAAGGCGCGATCAAAAAGAAGGTGAAACAAAATTATATTGGAATAATTTAAAACTAAGCATTTCGAAATATTCGACGCACTCTGAGCTTCCATTTTGAACGATGGCTGGAATTCCCAAAAATCCCAGCAAAGATTTGGGAACGGGATCCACTTTAAGCACAATCTGAAAATTGACACAATAAAACTTGTAAATAAATTTCCCCAATAAATTTTCATCTTCATCACCAATCTAACATATGGGTAGCTGCATAAAAACCCCATTACCTGAAGATAACGCTCGAGATCTTTTCTCCGTTGTTCCAAAACTCTTGGATTCCAATTACGCACTCTCTTGGGTGGAAATTCAGGCGTCTCAATGACTTTCTTCAGCTAATGCAAAATAACGTAATTGTTGCGAAATGTTAAATGGAAATAGTTCGGCTTCGAATTAATACTGTGAGTAGGCCTGGACAATTTTCTTTTACCTAAAAAACGATTTGAATGGATATTTTGACGTATCCAAGCAGAGTTACAATGTTCATCTTCGATAAAATCCAAACTTATGTATGCGTAGAAACATAGATGACACAAGATCTATCTATGTTTATACATACTATATACAATATATACTATATATAATGACTATATACAAGTCATCTATGTTTCTACGCATACATAAGTTTGGATTTTTTCTTTTACCTGTTTATGAAGGGAATGGAAAGTGCGATAACGCTTCTCGACTTTGTACAGATGACCAAGGTAATAAAACTCAATGACGAAAACCTGATAAAAAATATACAGTTTGTATTAATATAATTTTCATATATATATCTCAGATTCACCATGTTGGTTCTTCGGAAACATTGAAAATCAAATGCAACAACCATAAAAACCGACAGATTTGTTCCTTCATAGTACATGGACAAATGCAAAGATAGCGGTCTATGTGAAGCTATTGGAAATATTTGCTCAATGTATAAACAAGGAATTACACCTTACCGTGTACGATTTCCCATTCTCTTCAACAGGATGACAAATCGGAATTGTTGCTTTGATCAACATTCTAAAAGAAACAGAAAAGCGTTTTCAGAGGTGATTTGACGTAATCCCCAGACAAGAGGTGATTTGACGTAAAGCTCGGCGCGGCGATCACATTAATCTATATCTATAAAAAATTCAAAAATTTTCAATTCTTAATTTTTTTATATTAAATAACCGTAGTGCCTAGTGCACTACAGGACCCTCATGTCTCTATGGAGGTGGTGAACCATATCGAATTTCGATACGGAGAAAGATGTGGTGCATAACAATTTGAAACAGAGACACTCCATCCGATATTATGATCCAATAATGACTTGAAAGAACCCGACCAACAGGAATGCAAATAATTTCATTTCATGATTCTCATGTTGTGGGACATTATTTGAGTGAACCGTCTGATGAAAGAAAGGACAACGTACCTTAATCTTGAAGACTGGTTTCTTCACTTCCTAGTAAATATTACGTGAAAAACAAATAATAGCATTGTGGAAGATAAATGGCAAAAGACAAACTTCACTGATAACAATTTGACACCTGCGATCACGACTCCACCCATAGGTAAACGCCCACGCCACACAGAATTTATCATTTGTGACAATGGGTAGGCAAATGGGGACGTTTAATTTTAAATTAACTTATTGCCTTCTTTGTACAATGGACACGCAATGAAATTGACCAAATTATAAACGCACCATGATAAAAAAAATATCAAAGAAAACCAATGTAAGTTTGGCACCAAAGAAATTACATTTACTGTGCACTAGGTGGCTCTGACGACACCACTTTGTTGATGCTGCCACCTTCTGGCTGATCGACCAACTAGGGGTAGCTTGCATTACGCAATTTGCAAATGGCGTCCTACAGAGGCTTCGTTGTTGCGGTCTGAGCGCTGAGCTTTAAATTTGTTCGTGAAGCGATTTTTCACGGTAACTTTGAGTGACAATGGTGAAAAAGAAGAAACCGAGTGTCGTAAGTATCATCAAGCCTGTTTTTATATTCGATACTTCAATCGTTAAGCGCAAAAATGGACCCTTGCAATTGGCTTGGTCCCCATATATGCCTAGCATTCTGTAGGCCGGACGAAAAATATCATCTGCAGAGGATTAAAATGCTCGTTTTTTTGTTGGGTATATCACGTCTAAATAGCCAAACGTCAACAGTGGCAGTGGTGTCGCTGCCAGTGCAACCGCGGCATCGTCGTCTGTGTCGGACTCAATCGGAAGTGGTTGGATCGGCGGTTGGTCCAGTGAACTAAACGTGACCATTCCCGCGCCAGATAGCGTCTCGGGATACCTAGTGTCGACCGACGACTCGATGCTGGACGTGGTGACCACGGTGGGGGCCGCCGGCAACCTGTCCGGCACAGCCGGCAGCTCATCGACGATTCAGTCCGGCGACATGACCGTGGCCGGAATCGGTGCTCAGACGCCGGCAGTAGAGGAGAAGCGCGAGGGTGTTCCGATTTTCAAGGATCCCAACTTTGTGGTGAGTGCTACCTGCCACTACAAATTCAATCCAGTAAATAGAGTTGAAATATTTTATGGCCTGTTGTTATGACTCTCGTGTCGTCTCCGGACTCAGACTTTCGATCCCCCGACACCCGGTGACTTTAGGGAGCAGGGGACCCCATAATAAAATTATATCTAAAATAATTCCATCTAAAATAATTGCACGAGCCAATTCAACGATCGACTACACCGGGAATCGAACTCAGATCCGCTGGTTGACGGTCGAGCACGCTCACCTCTCGACCGGATCGGTCGTATTATAGCCTACATTTATTTTAAATCAAATTTCCCATATAAGAAAAGCTAACTTATTTTTATTGAGGACAGCCTGCCCTAATCCATCTCCCTACTTACAACCCGTGTGCAGTTATTACGTAAATCGCCAAAATGCATCCGCGCGGCGGTCACATTCTTGAAAATCTAATATCAATTCTGATTTCTTAAAACACGTATGAAAATATGCATCACCAGGAATGTTTTAATTTTTTTATACCGTGTTAATTCCGAATAGCATTCGACCAAGAGCGGACAGGCAGCGAACAAGAAAACTCGAGTCTGGAAGAACCTGAAACAGATCACGTCCGCCGAAAGGATGCTGCCTTGGGCCCCGAACGACGTAACGTGTGAGTTGTTAATTTTCAGTTTCGATTGTATCAAAATTTTGAATTTCTTTTTCTTTCTTTCGAACCTCGTTATTATGTTTTAATTATTCCGTCTATCATTTACAGATGCCATGATCGATGCACCAACGTCTTTCAAGCCAGCGAAAAAGTATTCAGATATCACTGGTCTCCCGGTAATTTTTTTATAACATTTCTGATTTGTTAACCACACACAAAATTCAATTTTCGCTGAGTAGATTTTGTGGACTGTGAGTATACAAAGTTCTTAATAATGTTTGTAATCGAGATACGTACTCACCATTATTTTTTTGCTATTCAAGGCGAAGTATACGGATCCTCAGACCAGAATTCGGTACGCCACATCAGAAGAATTTTCGCGAATAAGGATGATGCCTGCTGACCTAGTTGCTGGCTTCCTGACTCTACGAAAAGCCAACGCACCCGTCCCTTAGATATAGCTCAACAAGTTATGTCTTAAGTTATTGTTTCCATTTTTTATTATCTACTTTTAATAAAAATATAATTTACCTAAGTGAACATACCCTTTTATTTGAATATACTTCGATTTCATTAATCAAACTTTTATTTCTTATATCTCAACGGCCCTGATACAAAATTTGCCATTTAGTTACAAATTATCTAGAACGGGCACATTAACAGACATCTCTGCAGGTGTTAAAAATGTCATTCGGCTAAAAACAAAATTGTTAGAAAGCAGGCCGTACGTCATTTAATGTATTATGATTCTCTGTACTAGAACAGACACATTATACAAACCCTACAATATAACACAGTTACACTCGCGTAACCTATTTACATATACACCTCTTTGTAATTATTCATCACTTGTACTTTGAACTCAGTTTTTGATTTCCAAATAGATCGTAGTTGCCTTTGACTTTTAGGTAATATTTAGTTATTGCATTAGTCGAATAGAAGTCCATGACTACGGACCAGATTTAAATTCTAAATAACATTTCGAACTAGCTATAGTTTACTATAAATCTTTTTAAGTAGGCAAAATTAAGACTACTCCGATCGATAAAGCAAAATTGAACAGTGATTTTTTTCTTCAAATCAACATGTTCCAATATTCCCTACTCCCAATTTAAATCGGATGGCAATTTTTCTACTTAGTGTGAAAAACCAATAAAATATTTACATAGAATAACGTAAATAAAAATTGTCTCCGTGTGGTAACTGTACCACTTTTACAAGAGAGTTCCCCATGTCCTTCTGTTAGTTTCTTAGAAAAGCAAAGTTGAGGGTACGCTAAATTGATGGTTAAATACATGTAGTAAAAATAATAGATACACTATAATTATTGTTTATATACATGTTGTTGGCCGGTAGGTGGATCCACTAAAATAATCTGCATTATAGGCTAAACAAATTATTTCCTTCAACTATTGTAATTGTCGTCCACTTGCATTCGTGATCGACCCATTCTTCATAGGTAAGTTGTCTTAAAATTCATACAGATAATGTACCGAGAAGATTGCACTTTGAACAATCGCTCGGTTAGTTTTATCTTATTCCACTTGGTGGCGCCAATGATAAACTAGATAGCTTACAATGGCCAGGACTGTACTCTAGTGGCGCCCTCTCACGTGGAGAAATGTTCTCCATAATTCGCTGCCGCGAAAGCAGAACACCAAAGCCACACTGGCGCATTAGATGGAAATTGCTTTGCAAGGGCTGGTGAAACCACCAGGCGGTGCCACGTAACATGCGCAACGTTTAATTGGTCGATCGGCGGGTGTGTGCTGCCACACCTCGGCCGCTGTCCTCAGAACAGCTTGGTGTGCGGCGACATGTATAGAATTCCGAAGGTGGCACCAACGGTGGCGATAATGAACACCCAGAGCAGGAAGCGATCGATCACCAGCGCCACCTGTTGCCACTCCAGCTTGATGATCTCGCGGCGATCCGACTCGGCGACGCGGATCTCGTTTTTCTCGATGGTGGTGTAAATCTTGTTGAGAATGCGCACCAGATGGCGCTCGAAATTGTCCAGGCTGATGAGAGATTTGGCGGATACAATGTGGGCGCCGTATCTAGACGACGAATGACGGAATCAACAACCAATTTAGTTGGAAAAAAAAAACGAAAAAATATTTGTTCCAGATATCCAGTGACGGACGAGAAATGAAACAATGACGAGTACAATCATGGATGCAATTTTTTTTATATTACAGATCACTGTAGTGAATAGCACTACAGGAATCCGAAGAGCGAGACTTCCGCTTTCAGCCTTTCACACTGCCGCAATCGGAAGCGTAAAACGCGGCATGTTCTTGCTGACAAACTGAGAAAATTTCAGAACCAAAATATACCTTCTTGCAAGGTAAGGAATAAATAAATAACTTTGTAATGATGGTCTTAAAAAATTCTAAATAATTATACAAAAAAGTTAATTCGTAGACTGATGATTGGTTATTCAGTCCTAGGACTGGTTTTAACAGCAGGGTATCGTCTCTGGACCCCGACCCTCGATCCCCCGACACCTGTGTTTTACTAGGCAGAATACAGAGGTGGTTTGCCATTGCTTTCCTCCGCGCAGTACCGCAAGCCAATCCAGCAATCGGCTGCGCTGGGAATCGAACCCAGATCCGCTGGTTTGTAAGCGAGCACGCTACCTCTCGGCCACATTAATTGCCATATTTGTGTTGAATTGAAGTGTGTAAAATTGAAGCTGTTCTCTTAGTAAAAAACAAAAACGCACGTAACTTGAATTCATTGTAAATAATAAAATTGATCAAGTGGTCGATTGTGTTATACAAAGTAGTAAAACTTTATCATAGTACGAGTAGCAACATTACATAATATAATTGCAACATAATTCATTGTCACAACGAGTTGTAACTGGTTAGATATCTACCTTGAGGTGTTATTCTGGTTAGGTCTCCACAATTTTGTTTGACCCAATCGATGTGGAGGGCGCATGTGTGCACACACGGGGATGACTTGCCAAAGAAACCAGACTCGTGTGATGACGTGTGCTTGCCCGATAACACTAACATTATATTAGGGCAAGCCCTCTTTACACTCGTGGTGCTAACACCGATAACGAAGAACAGGCCCGTCGTCGAAACCCGTGCATGATATTTCTGTGTAACCTTTTTCACCGCAGATGGCTTCTGGCGATTTACGATAATATTATTGCTTAAAGAGGGCAATTAAAATTGATGGATTTTCTAATATCGTCTCGCTCCCCCCTTTTTCATCATGGAAAGTCCGCAATGCTAAAATATTGTCGACAAACACGGTGTGCTTGTCGGGGAACGCTGCACTTAATCCCGCAGACAGCGATCTGAAACGCAGACGTTCAAGTACCATTATTTTATGTTGCGGGTATTGCGGTACAGCATCAGGGGGAGCTTCTCATTCGCCATACGTTTGTATAGGGTTTTAACCTTCCGCTTGCTTTTTAGTACCGCAATGAACACGATGGGATTTGGTTTCCCAGAACAGGGTTAACGTGTGGCAGTCTACTGTATTTCTTACATATAAACCAACAAGGCTTTTACAGCTGTATGTAATGCAATTCACACGATTATAGCGCAATCAAGCTAAACATACAATGTAACTTACAGTTTCCATTACAACGGAAACAACACACATACACTATGCATGTTGATGGTACTGGGGTTCATCATAACGATTGTCACTCGCCAGAAACCGCATAGTTAAATGAAAATTGATTTGCAGAGAGGTTTGGCTAAATTAGCTGATACGAACATACATGATACATGATATCGTTATTCCGACTGCGAATAAATCTGAAAGATACACAAGCATAGTATATTTTTTTAAGAAAATATTTCCTTGTATTAAATGCATACGAGGAATTCGTAAGTATTCTACTCACATATACTCGTACATTGCAAACAACTCACACATGTAATATTGATTACCGTTGTCTTTTGGGGATATTCCTAATAAAAATTAAAGAAACCGCAGAAAGTTCTAAGAGTGGGCGGCTTCCGTCAACTACACTCGAGTCGCGTCTAACTACAAATGTTCAATAGTTATTTAGAAGTTCGTTGAAGTGAGTGACGCGCCATTTAGTCAAACCGATCCAAAGCAATTCAAAATTCCGATCACTTAGGAAAGGATGCGTAATTAGGCAACGGATGTAATGAGACGTGTGCACAAATTTTGTGGGCGAATAAATTATGAAAGAGAGCGCAGAATCCGCTCACTCATAGCTCACCTTCATAGAGCATAATGTTGACTGTTCGTACTTGAGTGAGGAGTCCAACAAATTTACGACGATATTGATAAGATAAACGTAAATTGATGATCTTGAACTATACTAATTGCCCTCTCCCCGTCGTGTTTTGCGAATCGGATAGCTCCCGACATAGATAAGCTGCTATCGAGAAAATTGATTGGCCTGTGGATGCCATATTTCGTGTTAGTATGCATATACACATTATTAATCAACTAAAAAGTTAAATTCTTAACTTTATTCAAATTATTTTATTTACATATCAACATTTAACAATACATATAATATATTTTAAAAACAATTCGTTGGCATTTCCAATATATACTGGCAAACTTATTTAAAGTCAGAAAACATCGGCTAAGTTACACATTCAAGACATGAGCGACCTGAAAATACGGTGTCGAGTGGGGTGCGTAGCGAAAGTCAGTCTCACCTGATTAGTCACT
>JAUJYS010004619.1:0-11772 GCA_033995665.1 Melogona broelemanni | reverse complement strand
GATTAAAAGTGTCTTACTATCGGACTTTAAAATCGCTGATTTTATTTACGTTTAATCAGTTTTTCTCAATTAATATTAATAAAAGTTGGTCATGACGCCAAACAGTGGTTCGTCGTTTACCTGCACGGAAGTAGACTTGGTGTAGACAGTATCCTCATCTGTCCCCAGGGACACGACGAGAACGTCCACTTTAGCGAAACCATCGCCAGTTTCCTTGTCCGAATTCTGTCGAAGGTAACAAAAACGAATAACATTAGCACCAACAGATTATTAGTATTTTTGCCTGAATGAATTCGTTCAATATTTTTTCCTGAACGAATTCTTCAGGAGATTCGAAGAAGGCACTGCCCCACCCCCTCATTCTCCACATTCAGTACTAAGGGATCGAATAAACGAAAGCCCGCGCCGGGAATTGAACCCTGGGACTGTCGTCCCTCAACCAACTGGGCTATGAAAAGTCGTACAATTTATGAATTAACCACCGCAACATACATTTCTAAGCCTTAATTTTCTTTAGTATTGGTCTATGACAATCACATGACTTTTGAAATTAATCTTATCTGTTTTCTTGATCCAAAACACCGATTTCCTGTAGCAACATGTCTCAAAACAGATTTTTTTTACAAATGAACCTAAATGTTAAAAAATTAGAGTTTTTCATCAGGAAATTAAAATTTCGTCTTTTCGACCAGGAAATTTAAAATTTTGAGTTTTCGACCAAGAATTTGAATATTGAAGTCACGACAACATTTCAAACTTGCTCCTGAAACGATTAAACCTCTGATCAACAAGTTACAAGGTTAACAATAGGCACCCCTCAGTGGCAGTCCATCTCGAGTCCAACCTCTTTTGTAGCCGATCAAGATCGCAAATCTCCATATCCAAGAACAAGACATTCAAGAGCTCTGAGCGTAATTGTTACACTGACTGGACATTGCATTCCTATTCTTTGTTCGGAAATTACAAACTAAACTAGCGGCCCGGTGGCCATCCGCGGGCCGCAGCTTCACCAGCCATGTCAGCGGCAACGCCGGTAAACCCGCATGACATTAACCCAACATTTTTGGCCATTATTTCGGCTCAAGAGCAGTCCTGGCTGGTGGGCAGCCATTTTTTCAACATTCCATGTGGTGCAATAGAACGACATGGTGCAACAAATGATGCGGTAGCCATCCGTGGGCCGCAGCTTGATCAACCATGTCAGCGGCAACGCGGGTAAACCGCAGAGCCAAACACGCATGACATAAACGCCATATTTTTGGCCATTATTTCGGATCTCCAGCAGGCCTAGCTGGTGGAAATGGATTCCAGGGCATGGGCAGCCATTTTCTGAACATTCTTCTAGGCCCAATTGAGCGACATGGCGCAACAAATGCCAATTCAGCGAAGACAACGAGGTTTAGGCTAGGGTTTGCCATTGTTTGCCTGACAGTTTCACCCCACTTTTCGGCTTTCTCCTAGCCTAAAACCACCAAATTTAGGCTTAAAATAAAGACCAGAGTGCTGCCAATTGATTGACGAAAATGGTTTTTACCTTCCAAGCATTGTAAATCCTTTTCATGCGCCGGGAAAATGTCTCCTTGTCGATAGCGAAATTCGCCATTGCAGCGTAGTTTATGGCGGCCGTCACATCAATGGCCGCCCAATTAGAAAAATGCGCGATTGTAGGTGATTTATCGACTAATACCGATAATTAAAAGCCAGACGATAAGGGCCCGTAGAAACGCCTTGCAAATTAGTCGATGGTTAATAGTCGATGGTTTTTCTCAGGTAATCGCTCATCATTTGCGTCCTTTTCCTGTGCTGCCAGATTTGTAGTCGCGCGCCATTTTTATTCGCAGTGCTGTCAGATTACCAAAGGTCTTCGAAATAGGGTGCGTAGTAACATTATACGATTCACTGGAAAGAGTCCTCCTTCTTATCGAATATTGAGAAGACGCCGCCCGTTTAGAAAGGATTTTTAGCGTCAGAAATAAAATAAACAAATTATAATGGTTGTGTCGGTGTGGTTGTTGTTGCCAAGGGGCACAACTTGTTGGCCGAAAAGTGAAATTTGAAGTTCGACTGCTACCCTAGCCCCGTTTGGAGAGATGCAAATTGACTGACGAAAATGACAATTCATCTGTTTCGTCGATTGTTTCACAAAATCCAGCCGGTGACAACCTTGTCCAAGTGTCACACCAACTTTAGCACGGCGTAAGTATAACGTTGATGTGACCTAGGTCTACGGTGTTACCGAGTGACACAAACTACGAAAAATAATTATCCTGTAAGAATGACGCCGTTGACAGTGCCATGAGTTTGTGCGCGAGGTCATTCTCAATTAAGATTTAGATTTAGATGGGATAATTGCCGCGCCGTAGCATAATGGCAATATGTGTGAAGTGTGGGAAATATGGTGTGGAAGTTATGTGTGTTTTGGGCAGACTGGCCAGATGCGGCTGGCCCGTTGTTAAGCACCCACATAATCCCTGTTGAGAAAATTGCAATTCATGTTATTTTTATCTTGTGCCGAGATCAGCAGTATGTGAGGCAATGGACACTTTGGTTCCAAATTGACCATTTCTCTCTTGATAATAAGTCCAATAAATAACAGTTTGTATTCAATTAGTAACAACATACTCCAATTTTTTAATGTTTTACATTCGATCTCAGTAGTGTAGTGGTGAGCGTGAAGTATAGCCATGTGAGCCTAGCCTGTACGTTGTCAGGTCCACGTTAAAGATCCCTACCTATATTAGAAGAAGCCTAGACTAGTCCAAATTCCCAATTACCAATTACCAGGTCGCCCCCTGGGGAAGGAGCTGGTAAGTCTCCTTAACAAACATCACAATCCCATATATAACCACATATTGCCATAATGCTACTTCGCGGCAGTTACCCAATCTAAATTTATTAACGTATTTTTTACAGAAATAAAATGGCACCAGGAAAGACGGTTGACGTTGGCCAGTACAAGATTCACTACGTCCAAGAGGGAAGCGGGAAACACAATTTGTTATTAATTCCAGGCGCACTCGGTACGTTTGAAAATAGCAATTAATTTATTCTTCTTACTGTAACAATAACACATGTCTCATCTTATAATTTATTTTCATACCAAAAAGGTATAGGCATGAGATCCATACCAAAAAGAGCTGATAGGTGAAATTGACATGGTCCAAAGGAGGGCTGCTCGTTTTGTTAGCTGTAAATTTGGGCGTACCGATAGTGTAGATGCCATGTTGTTAAAATTGGGGTGGGTGTCATTGGAAGACCGCAGAAAGGAGATTGACAGGAGATTTCCGACTGCGGTGCGAACGGTCCCGGGTTCGATTCCCGGCAGAGGCTCTCGTTTATTCCACGAGCCGCGATACTGGTGTCACCCCTGAGCTTCCCTTAGGGAGTCCAGAGCTTAGGGGTGGATCTTGCAGCTTGGCTGTACTTTAATACCTTTCCCTTTCCTTTGCCTGTCCCTCACATATCGCCATAGCGACACGAGGGGTAGCATCCTCTAGTGATTAGCACTAGTGATTAAAAAAAAAAATTTATCCTTTAACAATTTAATAATAATTTCCATGTTTTTCGTGATGCTGGTACCAGGTTCCACCCAGAGCGACTTCTCCGTGCAACTGAAGACATTGGACCGCAACAAATTCACCATCATTGCCTGGGATCCCCCTGGATACGGTTTCAGCCGACCTCCGGAAAGGACATACCCCTTAAAATTCTTTCACCGGGACGCCAAAGTTGCCGCTGATTTTTTGAAGGTAGTACAACTTTTCCAAAAATGCTACTGAAAAAATATTTGCTAACGGATTATGCTTGTATTTGTTTTCTTCAGTATCTTTCAAATGTGTACAATCGTAATGGTTTTATATATATTTTTAATTGCTGCAAATTATTTTTACAACTACAGTAACAACAAAGGAATTGTCGAGCTCTTTATCTACAGATCGGAAGCGACTCGACAGTATTTAACACGAATATTTTTTTATTCCTAGACGCTGAACATCTCCAAAACCAGCGTGATTGGCTGGAGTGACGGTGGCATTGTCGCCCTTATTTTAGCGGCGGAAAATCCACAACTGATGGAAAAATTAATCGTCTTTGGCAGCAACGCGTACGTTGACAGCAAGGACCTCGAACTCTACGAAGGCAAGTTGGACCACGTACCAATCAAACGATCGGCTGCGCTGGGAATCGAACCCAGATCCGCTGGTTGGTGAGCGAGCACGCTACCTCTCGGCCACAGCGGACGGACTGATTTGACATATGCTCCAACAAAAAGAAAATTCCGCAGACGACTAATATTCCCCGTAAAATGAACCTTGACAACACGTTATTGACGCTGTTAATGTTCGCATAGGATTGTAATTGATGCAAGTGGCGCGCGCGGCTCCGCGCTTTGTGAATGCCGAAGGAGGCCATTTCGAAAATGAAATGACAAAGATAAATAAAGAAAAAAGAAAGTATATTTGTATTGTATTTGTAAAAAAAATCAAACGAATCGGTACAATATTATAGAAACTATAACGACATGTGTAACTGGATCTTTTTTTTTTGAGCCACCCTGTACATAGTTACAGGGCTGCCAGACAAATATTCGATTTAGTCGAACTGACCAGAGACAATTTTGTTTGCCGTACCGTTTCTAGTTTCTAGTTTACTCGCGTAACCCCACATGCCATTCACTGGATCCGCCGACGGGAACTTGGTGCTCGTAATCACCACTGCCTTCACTCCCTTGTCATGGAAGTAGTCCAAAGCCCTAATCACATCCTCATGGCTGGCTATCTGGATTTCGGATAGCAATCTATAAATAAAATAGTGTTGCTCTGTAAAGGGTCAAATTTCGCTAGCACGTTCACGAAAACCACGCTTAAGGAAAAAAAAGGGTAATCTTACTCGGCTTCAAATTGATTGGGAGTTATGATGTCCGCAAGAGGCAACAGCATTTCTTGATAGATGGGCAGATTCTCTTTTGGGACATACTGAAGGGTTCGTAAAAATCAGTTGCAGTTAACGATTGGAAATGCTTGTGAAAAATAATTTTCCAAGTTTTGTTTCAAACTAATTAAAAAAAAATCCTAAACAATTAAAAAAAAATTGAAAAATTGTTTTGAAGTTGTTTTTTTTAATTGGCAAAATGTCACAAACACGTTCGTAATTGTTCTTATAGTAGTAGGATTGGAATAACAATTATTCAATATCTAAATGTTTAACTAATATGTTTACAATGTTAAACAATTATTCAATATCTAACTTCAAGTTCCATAAATGTTTGTTGACTAACCAGCTGGCCATTGTCTCCTAAAACGGGATCGCAAACTGCAATAAATATAAAACAATTCATCACATACACAACATAACAGATATGGAATAGAGAATAACATAAACATTAATTGACATAAATATAAATTATTTTAATTTTAGAAATATGTCTATGTCTGACCACATACGATAGCAACATAAAAATGTTGCACGTGTAAATAAATTAATTTTTAATATTGATGATCACTGTTGAAAAATGTAAAATCCTTCCAGTACAACGCTCAAAGAGTTATACTGTATTTTACTTGATAGAAAAAAACTGCAGTAGGCCAAGGGCGTATATTCGTATATAGTAGATTTCTCCAATCTCACAATATACGACCCATGATGTCGCAGCAAGCTTGCCTGTTTCAAGGTCGTCAACTGCGCAGCCATATCATGATACATGAATAGCTTGATAGTTTACCCCCCGCCACCACACTTGGACTTTGACAACAAATAAATTAAGCGTAATGATATATGTTTCTACCTTGCGGTAGATTAAATGTACATTATTCGATTCTGAAACAATGGAATTTTCGTTTCGGTAGATCAGCAGTACTATTGAAGTCATGCAATTAAACGTTTGGCACAAAATACAATAGAAAGCAATTCTCAATGTGATGTGAATGACAAGGGCCTTACCAAACAGGACATTGGGATTCACTTTCTTAAGCTGCTGAATCACTTGTACCACTTTCTTCAGGAAGGAATCTGATCCCACGTATCCTAAGTTCAATGGAAATATAGCAAGCGTAGACAATTTAAATGAAACGGTCTATACAGACATTCAGACACTCCAAAAATAGAGAAACAAACCACACTTGAGAATATGGCGCTAAATTTACCTGTCAACAAGTATTTGTATCCCCGATGAATGTCATTTTGTTCCAGTCCATCGTAAAGATCTTGCAACTGTGATGCGTCCAAAATCTGACCCTTGAAAACTTTGTACCCTGTATAATAAAAAAACGAATATAGATATTAAATAACATCGCTCATTATATGATACCTGCGACAAATAAAGGGTAAATAATATTTTTTTTCTCTGTTCTCACAGTTGCTAAAGTTGGGAGTTCAACGTACTGTACGGATGGAGAAACTACTAAAATCTGGGGCAAATTGACTGACCTGTGTGATTTGAAAATTGCACGGAATTAATTGTTTCGACTTCGAAACCGAGCAGCTAAAAGTAAAATAAATTTCACAGTAAGGAAATAAATTACAGCATCGATATAGCGCATGATAATGCCGCTAACGGTCAATGGCGGTACATGTGGAGCTATAGGAAACAATTACAGATTTGTTGTCTCACGATCTAATTTGCATATTGAACCTTTTCAATAATTTATGAACGGTCCTTGACAAGTACATAAATCTCACCTTTGCTATTCAAAACAACTAATATGTGAGGAAACGCCCCTTTTCCTATGATTTTTCCTTACCTGCAAAGGAAAGGTAGCGCACCTATTCCCTACGTATCCAGAAACAACGTGACTCTGAATGGAGAGGACTCGAGGTGTTCGTTCATCGCCGCTGGACGCCATCTCAGTGTTAACAATTTATCAATTTAAATAGACCGGAAAAATTAAAAGTTTCCTGGACTGTCAACTAGGAAACATCCTTTCATCAAGAAAACTGGCACGAAATACGCGAGAATATTTTCTTAGAAAATCGATAATCCTATCTCGCACCTTGCACAAGCCCGGCAATCAGTTTTCGAAAACGACTGAGTCGCCATCAAGCGAAATGGACTCGACCGTTTTGGTGAGGCGCTTTCAGTAGCGAAAGTTACACTTGTGACGCTATTGCTACTGTTTGTCGAGCTGTTGTTCATCGGTGAACCAGACAATGTATTGCGTATTTGCCGTCAACTAGGGGGAGCTTTTGAAGCATCTATTTTTTTTGCTAGCAGCAATAATTTCATTTGCTTGCTCGTATCACATATCTCGGTAGTTTATTTTAATTAAAATTCAATAGATTGCATCAAAGAAATAATATTTCAGTGGAATTAAATTCGATTTTTAAAGTTTATTTTAGTTTCAAAATTAATTTATATCATATTTTTTTTTGACTGTCACATGACATTCACATGTTTTTTATATACTTCAGTTTTTTTTATACGTTTTAGTATGCATTGAGAAAAACTCATATTAATATGTTTTAGTTCGAATACGTACACACACAAATTAAAAACCTGCTAACAAATCATTTAAAAACAGTTTATTTTATCAAGATCAAAAGTCAGTTGCGCTTTGGTACAGCGCAACGCATATTGAATCCAAAGACGGTACGTCATTCCTTAAATACAAGATTGCACACAATTAACAAATGCCTATGTTCTAGAAAATACGCAAAATTGACCAGAACGCGCTGATCACATACACACATACACGCACATTTATCCTTTTCGTATGTTATAATTAAATCATATAGCATGACGACTAAATAATAAAATGAAATCGTTCTAATAACGACGCTAGGGTCGAAAACCTAAAATCAAGCCATCTTGTTTACTACTGTAGACAACTAACTCCCGTGTCTAAAGAAATGTTTTGAATACAACCTACTGGATGCCACATCTACATCAATGTAGTTTTAAAATGTTAGTATGAAAATCATTCCGGTCTCCGATACATGACACAACCAATCAAATAAACACAAGAATCGCAAGCATTGATTTTGCGACTATGTCTATATATGTACATGATGTACATGTATAGTTTCACTTTGGTTCTTCAAAGCGACCGAGTCATCGAAATTGTCTACCCAAGTATCAACAAATAACTTGGACTAGGCTATAGGAATCAAGTACGTATACCAATTTTCGTCTTCTTAAAACGGAAGAAATTCAATTTTGACTTGGATATACCTGATAGCCACCCAATCACTTCAAGACTCGTTGTCAAGTGTTTCACGCAAATTAAATGCATCAAACTGTGATTTTATTCCGGATTTTTACCTGACCAAACTCAGGCGCAATATGATGTGATTTACTGATGTTTTTGTATTTCATTTTTACTTTGTTGAGACATGTAAAACATGCATCTGGCTAATGAAACACGAAACATAAAAATGTTGTAAATAAAATCGTCACTAAAAAAGAAAAAAAAATTGATATTCAATCACAGTAAACAAAACGACATGGCAGTGAAAGTGTAATTGTTTGGAGTTTTAATCCACGTCCACAAAAGCGGATCGGCTTCGTAGATAGAGGTTCGCAAATTTATCAATATTTGGAACAAAATTGAAGAAACGATCAATCAGTGTAACATAATTTATCAGCTTTAAATGTTGCAAACTTATTGCATTATTTCGCGAAACCTTTTTAGCACAAAATCATTCTAACACAACAATAATTTTCGTAAAATCGTATGTTCGAATAATGACTTAATTGTGTACGCAGGAACTCAATTGTACATGTCAAATTCACACTGTACTAGGTCGATGAAATGAGCGAGAAACGAAAAAATGATGATTGTGGTATTAATTCCTGAATTCTACGTTTGGTGACGCGCGGTTACACAATCTCCGCAAACGAGGACGCTGATCTGGCGAACAATACGAAATAATCTGAATACGTCTGCTTACACCTTAAAATATGCTAGGCATTAATTAAACAGCTGCCCGTGGACCTGTGTCGGTAATGGCTTTGTGTGCCACTTGACACAATGGCGACAGCCATTAATAACATTTTTCTTAGATAAAAAACGAACGATCGTGAATGACACGAGTCACGAAATGACACGAGTTACGAAATGAAAAAAAAAGAAAAGATATAGATACCATAAACTATATTCTAACTATGACCGCACCTTTCACTGATGACTTCCGGTTACGCGTGGCGCCCTCTTGTGGCGGTGGCGGCAGGAACACACAACTGCTTCGTGGAACCGTCTGTTCAAATATACAGATCCCGGTATTGACAACGCCAGTATATGTAGGCTCCATGTATAGAAAATCGATAGTGGGTGGCCCGGTGCAATTTAATTGCAACGGTACCATAAAACTGGCGTTTTCCGGTGAAAAATATTCAGTGAGTGCAGTTTATTGGCGTGACCTCGGTCCGTTCAATCAATCGGAGAACCCTGTCAGTGAATGTCATGTTATTTAATCGACAATACAGTGGTTATTTGAGCTGCAGTATCCATTTCATCACACAAGTCGATCGTAGTTTCATTCCTGATACCCGTTGGTCTATATACAGAGCATTCGCAATACCCTCTCATTGCACTCTAGAGGTTTTTTTAAAAT
Source organism: Melogona broelemanni (assembly GCA_033995665.1). Taxonomy (NCBI): domain Eukaryota; kingdom Metazoa; phylum Arthropoda; class Diplopoda; order Chordeumatida; family Chordeumatidae; genus Melogona; species Melogona broelemanni. The sequence goes on along the minus strand of JAUJYS010004619.1, from coordinate 2,226 downwards.
CAAAGTCGATAGAAACCTAAGTCACGTTTACTAAATTGTTGGAATTAACTGGATACCCTATTGTTACTGTCCAATATGATGCGAAAATATAAAATTTCTTCAACAATTTAAAAAATATCTTATATGCACGAAAGCATAAAAAAGAAAAAAACTAACCTCGTACCACAATAAAAACCCCATTGCCATATTAGCTCAAAACAATGCCTTATTCCACTTCACTCATAATAAGCAAGAAACAATATTAGCAAAGTTTAAATTCAAACGATTGCGTGATAGTAATTTATTTCTATTTCATTTTAGCACCAAATTTTGGACAACTTTGTATCAAATTATGGCCAGCTTGGATCAACTATTACTTATTTTTTTATAAAACATAATTTCATGTGCTAGTCTTGTACATGTGTATCCATTTGTTTATATGCTTAAGAGGAAAATAACTGTGTATGAAAAACATAATTATATCAACAATTTCCTAAATATGCTTTCACGTTAAATTAATTTAGCGACTTGAAAAATCAGATAAATTGAAATTTGCAATTATTGTTTTTCAAGTTTGTGATCACCATCAATAATTACATTCGACTTGAATACGAAAATGTACCAGGCATTAACGAAAAATTGCTTCATTAGCGTTATCGAAGTTAAATTGTATTGTTGGGTCTTTCGAGCTATGATTTCGCATTCGCGCAAAGAAATAATTTTCGTCAGTATTTTGATATTAATGTTTCCAAAATGTAATTCCAACGGATCTTTGGTGGGGTAAGTACGAATATGAAATGGCGAATTTTCAATGCCTTTCTCGATTAAATTGAATTTGTCTTCTCCTATTTTTCATAGAACTACCTGCTATTAAAAAGTTTCTTTGTTGACTAAAGTAGCAATGAGCTTTATGAAATATTAGCGGAATCTCTGCCTAACCCCATGTAGACTACACAGAACGGGAAACCATCTTGGATTATTTTTTCTTTCGACTTGAGCGATAGGATAAACTACACCGTTTGGCAGTAATGAAATTGTCGAGGCAAATGTCCCCTCCACCGAAAAACACGTTCGCAACCCAAGGAACGGTGGCCATTTTGTTTTCCAGTGTTCCGAATTCAATCGTTTGGCGGCGAGGAACGCTCGGCGCTCAATCAGACCCCCTCTGGCGTAGTCGATTGTATGGAAATACCTGGTCCAACGCGCTCTCAATTGGAAATCACGCGTGGCACATACATTTCCGTTAAGAGAACTTCGGCCATCTTGGTTTTCCAAGTTCCCACCCTCCACCACAATTTATTTTTCGTTCAATATTTTCACATAATTTTTTTGTCGCATCAAACGGGGGTGGTTCGCCGCAGCGTCTCGTAGGAGAACTCGCGCGAATAATCCCGGTTGATATCGGCCGTGGTGGACACCGTGTTGCTGGTGATGTCACGCGACGTCAACGGCAGACTGTAGTAAGATAAGTCGCGCATGGACTCGGAGTGCGCCAACGCGCCGCCGCTACTGCTATAGCCGATGCCGCGCGCCAGCGACGGTCGCGGGGAGTTGTCGCGCGAAGCGTAGTAGTCGTGGAAGCGACTGCCGCGCCGCCGACGATGGTGACGGCGACAGGGTGGTTGGGGAAAATCGTCGGGCAGTGGCGGGCAGTCGATGCTGTCGCCGGGGCCGCGGTACGTTACGCCGCCGGCTCCGTCCGAGAGCCACTGTTTTTTGTGCAGATTGATGTAGAGGAAGATGGAGGAGGTGCCGGTCAGCTCGGCCGACATGAAACAGGAGACGACCAGCAAGAAGGAGTAACCGTAGCGGTAGGTGAAGAGCGGCGGGTTCAGGGAAGACTGTTCTTGGAGCTTGATGCCCACCTCCGACTTGAAGGTGGAGATGTAGATGACCAGGCCGGCCAGGATGGTCAGTCCTGTGATCGTTCGGCGTGGCGAACGAGGTTTCGAGAAATGAGAGAAAAATATTATTTTTATTATACGCTTGAACAAATACAAGATCGACCACATCGAACCGGTACATAAGTGTGTGGGCACCCTTCAAATTAACTATTATCAATTAACTTGGCTTATACTATTTTTCAATTTTCTGTTGATGATAAATGCCATTTTATTTACAAAATAATAAAGTGCAATTCTTAAATCTAATACTATAAGACTGAAAATGGTGTCTGTCTGTCTGAAGCCGGCACGTGACCTAAACTGAATTTATACAAAACACGTGCAGCGCAATAAAGAGATGTAG
>JAUJYS010004618.1:0-11773 GCA_033995665.1 Melogona broelemanni | reverse complement strand
ACCCGGGACCGTAGGCTCATGAGCCATCGGTTAGAACGCTTCCCAGCAGCGGGATTACAGGAACGCGCCACCGCTCCATATGAATGTAATCACAATTTTTTGTGAACACCACACCAGTCGATATTTTATTTAAATATTTTTTTAGCGAAGGAACGGAAAAGGAAAAGGATAAATTCCAGGTTCCTTTTGAAAATAAAAAACTACAAACGGCCAAGTTCCTTTTAATTTATTTTGGAAATGGAACGGGAACTGGTTCCTTTTGTCATAGGAGGAACGTCGGGAACAAGAACGAGTTCCTTTTTCCGGGGTAGTATTGCGGAGTCAATGTTTTTTCTCCATTGCCCATAGGCTAACGCGGAGTGGTCGCTATCCAAATTCAGATCCAGTGTACACGAGGTCTAAGTAATTTAAATGTGTACAGCGTTACAGTTAAGCGCGGCAATTTTTTTCGCTCTGCTCCAGTATTTAAATGGGCGTCATTTCTCTTAGGCGCTATTCTGGAAGGCGAAATTGGGTGGCAGCAAGAGCAACGTCATCAGGGTGGTTGGGACGTTAGTCACGTGCCAAACACTAAATTCGGACAAGCGTATAATTTTTGAAGATTTTATTCCGGCGAAGACCGCATTTACATTGCTGTACGCGTATACTGTATGTTCAGGTATTACTCATAGAATGCATTAAAAATTGTTATTTAGGAAGAAAAAAAAACCAGGTCAAATTAGGCATATTCGGAAGATGAAGATAAATACCGCCCAAACGTAAAGTAAAAGAAACATCTCATTTTCCAGTGTCTAAAAACATAGGGAGAGGTACCGGTGGTATAGTGGTTAGCGCGTTAACCTTCGATGCCAGTGATTGCGGGTTCAATTCCCGAGACAGAGACCTCTTAAATTTTTCGGGCGAAAGAATCTCGTACCTTCCTTCCTTTCCTTCGGAATATTAGTAAAACCGTGGGACCCGTTCCTGCACGTTGTCTGGTAAACGTTAAAGATTCATACCTAGGTCTGAAACCTAGGCTAAATTATCACTGGCCAGGCCAAATTAGCCCTGGAGGGTGTCAATTTAGTATTAGTATGGCAAATATAAAATGGTAGTGCTAAAAAAATAGGACATATTCGTCCCTGATTGTTCAGACGTCGTAGCTCGGTGGTACCCCCGCCATTGGCCCCCCTAAAAGGGGCTGCTTGCGGGTATATATTGTAATTGTAATAGAGCATCCGCATATTTTGGGGCGATTACTGGTTCGATTCCCGTCTTGGGCTTTCGTTATTCGATTCCGAGTTACTGGTAAAAATCCCATTCCCTCAATCCAAATCACACATACATGTATTGCCATAATGCCTCGGCGCGGCAATTACCTTATCTAAATCTACATAATCTAAATCTAAATTTTGACTGCTCATTTGACCCCCGCCATAGGTTCGTTCCTCCGGGGCTACTTGCTAGTCAAGTACACATTGTAGTTGTAATATTTACCATAAAGATCGTTAACTACCGGCGCGAACCTGGTGGCCGCCACCGCAATCCTAATCGCAATGGCCGACATTCGAAACGCGCGCGAACGATTTTTATTGACGTATTGAGGTTCTCGTTGATTGCCCAGACGGGCTCGGCGGTTGACGTGCGAATGTTTCCTTTCTAATTAGAACGTTAGACTTATTTTGTTGCGCTCCAGTTCGATCTAAATCTGGACACGAGTAGGCCAGGCCAACCCGCACGTTGTGCGATATGGAACACTCAAGGTCTTCCTAAATAAAGTTCGGCTGGAAATAAAAATGGGACCAATGTGATGGGAGACTGGGAGTCGTCCGTTGTTTTGTGTGTGTGTGTGGAGAGCGTGCTCTAGGCCGTGGAGGTCAGACGAAAATATTTCCTCGCGTGTGGATCGGATCGTGCTGCTAGCAAGTTTGCGCGTGCCTTCAATGACATATGCGAAGCAAATTATTGGAACACATTTTCGCCTTGAAAACATTATTTTTTTTAAATCATACTTTTTTAATTGGGCCTTCGTGCATGCTTGTTTTCTATTTCCAATCACTCTAATGCATATGCAGCATATTCTTGCAGGAGCCTCTGTGCCCCTCGTACTGATGTGTATGATTTCGGAGAAAAACTAATCTCTCCTAGCGCGATAATAGTTGTCCTATTTTAACAGGATCTGTATTTCAGACTCTGTAAAATTAGATTAGAATTTGATTTATAAATATTTGTTACAATTGCCATAGTGCATTTTTATTCTGAAGGAATGGGTATACAATTCTGAAAAAAATTAAATCGGCCTAACTCCTTCACAGTTACACTCACTGTATTACCTACTCCGGTCATTTTTTTAAAATAAAATTACTCGGATTTGTCTTTGTGTACCAACAATCTAACGACAATGGAAATTCCAGAAACTTAATTTATACACCATGCACGACGTTTTCTAAACAAAATGGTTGGTAAATTATTTAACTCAATTGTTTTTATCGGTAGCCAACATCATTCGAAGCTTATAATTATAGGATAATCGTATACAGTATTGCAACAGTTTGAATTGTTATACTTTTTTTATATTTTTCAAGCCCGTTTCTTTAAAAGGCCTGCTAACAACATTATTTAGGATAATTCGTGCATTTTTCCGCAATTTTGGAATTTCTCGTTCCTTTGCTCCTATTATGTACACCTGCTCGTGTTATTATTATGTAATTGTCTCCGTAACAGTTTAGGGTAAAATCATTTATCATAAATATTGGACCATGATTCTATACCAAAAGTAGGCCTGAGTTTTGCTCATACATGTATAAGGTGTAAACAACTTCATTAATCATCGGTTTCAGTATCTTCTATTCCTTCGTATACCGTAAGCGGTTTAGCCCCAAAACGTGTGATTCGATAAATAACGCCTGTCGCTTTCGCGGGGTAACTGCACTTTAGAAGCCAATTGTTTATTGTTAGGCGTGTTACGTGTCTGGCGATAATTAGCCGATTTTTGCGTTCTGAAATGCGCCCACTTTCTTTGCCCAATTCACGACGATTTATCATGGCGTGTTTGAATTACGCCAGGCCTGTTGTTTCATATTTCGAGCGACTATTACACTTCTGTGCGGCTGCTCCTTGATTGCCACGTATAGCAATTACACCTCTTTATGAATAACAATGCAGGTGTGTGTGAAAATAAACGATTTCGGTTTTAGCTCAATCATGATTCGTCTGCATGATGGAGACATTAGGAAAGTGAACAAAAAAAAATCCATTAGCATTGGCAGAAATATCAGAATAAGGGTTTATTAGCCCAATTGATCATTTTGTTTTCATTATTTTATTTCCTGGGAATTTACGTCCAATTTGCATTCAGGATATTTTGTTTTGGTGATGCTTTCAAGTAGTAGCAAAGTGTTATCTATTGTTTCGATATTTCATCATTTACATTTGATAATTTTATTTCCTGGGAATTTACGTTCAATTGTCATTCAGGACGTTTTATTTTGGTGATGCTTTCAAGTAGCACAAAGGGTTGGCGTTAAATGGACGGAGGTCGTGATCAAGTTTTTGAAAAGAAATTGAACTTTTTTTTTTTTTTAAATGTCTTCCACGACGACAAATAAAAGTGTTATGTAATAAAATGAGTGAAGACGAATTTCAATGTCCCCAGAAAACTGTTTTAATTAAAAACGACTTAATAACCGTACATATAGGTGATGACAGGTGTTGGCGTTAGTTTTGATATTTCCACTGCTACATTGTCACATCATGCTCATCACAATCGGCTGAAATGTTGAGAATAGTAAGTATCTTATTGAGTTAGTTTCGGTACATATTTGTTAAATCATCTTCGAAATAAACAGCAGACTTTATGATGGATACAAGTACATTACTGTTTAAAAAGGACGAAAATATATTATGTTCTGTCCTGTAGTGATATTCACCAGTGACTCTGAAAAATACAAATATCCTGCTTTTCTTTACTAATGGCTGTTATGCTAGTGAATGCTACTATAGTTATAACCACTCGCCACCCGATTTTGTCTAGATTAGGTTTCTGACCTAGGTAGGAATCTTTAATGTGCAACTGACAACGCTAAGGTACGGGTTCAACGGTTTCACTTCCATTCCGAACGAAGACGTGCTTACGAATTTCTCTCACCCAAAAATTGCATAGGTCTCGGTCGGGAACTCAACCCGCAATCATGAAACGTATTGAATGGTTAATTTGTATTAATTAGCCAACGCTTACATATTTAAAAATTAGCAATTTATTAATACCGATCGCAATACTTCGGTTCCATGTTTGCCAAAGTTTATACTTACGTATTTTGACGCCCAAAGCATTGCCTCCTCCTTTCCCCTTATTGATTCTCATCTCCACCGATTATGCAATTTGCTTAAGTGTTAATGCGTTGTCAACGCGAATTTACGCCAACCCTATAATCATCTAGCCAGTGTATCGAAAACTGGCACAGGCCCCCCTCGACACACGCGCGTAGCCCCGTTCAGTTCGAAAAACAACACGAGAAACACCGTTTAGACGCACCGTTGCAAGTCGCTCTCGCTCCCTTTCATCAATAATAAACATCTCCCACTAATTACGGTGGTTAGATTTTTTTTTTGTGTTGGCCCATTACCTCTCACTCAATGGCGGCTCTGGTCAGCCGAACTGCTCTCCAGAGACCCTAAGTCCACGTACACTACTATTAAATAAAGGGTTGTAAAATCCGAAACAAAATAAATCGAGCTTACTGTGTGCCATGTCGAATTAACTGGGCCAAGATTTTTAAATCGAAATTTTTACTTGAACAGTAATTATCTATGGTTTGAATACTTATTTTTCGTTTAATTAATAACATTATCCACATTACAATAGAATTTATTGCGAGCGTTCTAAATGAAGAAAATTCGTTTCAAACAGAACAACTTGTATTTTGAAAATAGAGCACATAACAATAAAAAAGCTTACAACACACATTAATGACGTAATGCCAGTATTCGAGCGTGTTGAATAATCCTTTCATCACAAATTTTAACAAATTTTTCCAAATAAATTATATTGTCAAGTGGATATTGCTGTTACTTAAATGTTCTACATTTTCCGAATTCAAAAATTATACCATACATAAATACCAGATATAAATTAAATCATCCCGAATTCAAAAATTATTATTCAAACCGTAGATAATTACTGTCAAAGTAAACTTATTTCCATTTGAAAAATCGTGGCCCAGTTAATTTGGCATGATATTCTATGATAAATAATGATCTTTTTTTGCACATGGGTAGACACATTCAAACTGCATGAAATTCGAACTCCATCAAATTCCAAACAAAATGGCGACGATAAGGATACCGATAAAGGTTTTTTTGAGGTCTGTAAAAATAGCTTTTCAAAGAAGGACATCTGCTACTTACTTACTTCTATGTAATTAGAATGTGTGGTAAATAAAGAATGGTCATTACCGAGTTCAGTTTTATAATGCCGAAAAATGCTCAATATACAGTACATGTATTTTATCCATCTTTATTTTAAGTTCTTACGAATATGTACGTATTTCTTTTTACAGGAAAACAAATATGTGACACCTTTTAAGTGGTGGACTTAGGAGTATACAGATAGATAGAAAAACACGCTGGTCATGCTCATGCAATAGCAGTAATAATAATGGTAATGATGGAAACGTCGGTTTTTATCCACATGTACCGGCACTTGAGAATAAGCGTGTGTGTACGTTTATGACCTACATTTAAAAACAAATTGCTAAGGTTTACTCGTTCTTTTTTTTTTTTTTTCATTCTAGCTGATTACAAGTTTTAAAAAATGACGGTCAGGTTTGCAAACTCAATGGCCAAGATGCACCACGAAATGAACATGAATGATTAAGTGGCTGTATTGCATTCGTGCATATTTGGCGGGAACAATAAATACATTTAAATGGCTTTTAAACATGGCATATAAAGCTTCCCCCTGGTTTGCAGTTATAGTTCTTATAGATAGATGATCTGGATTTAATTTTATAGAGACTTTTCTAATATATCCTGCTAATCCTAATAATTCTGGGATTTGGGACCCGCAGCGCTCCTAGCGGTGAATGGAAATAATTGGTCGGTTTAGCAACATTAGCGACATTTTGCTCATTCACGTCAATGACAAAATGAGCGCCACCTGGTGAGAAAAGTACGCATTGGGGATATTTCCACGTAGATTAATAAAGTTGTTACTTTTAACGATCAGATAAGACAAATTGCCGGGTAATTTAAATTCATTTAAATAATACGCACAAGGAATTTTCTTGTATATTCTGTGTTAGCCCTGAAATCTCAAGAGGTGTGCAACGGTTTACGCGAGAACGCCAAACCACTAATTAAAGCCCAATTCTCACCCAAGAACTTCGACATTCTTCAGAGCTAAACACCGTGACCCAAGGGGATGTAGAACAGTTAAAGCTTGCCCCCCGTGCACACGGACATAAAAATCGATGCATGCTACAACAACACTAAAAGTTAAATGGAATGCGCCGGAATTTTGAAGGAGTTTTCATTTCCACTATAAAATCAAGGTTCCACGCGCTATGTTTCGGAACGCGAACTATAAAACGTTGATTTTATCGCTCGTTTTGTTTCGAGACATTGGCGTGCAGTATTATACCCCTGCCGAAATGGTCGAACATGCTTTATTGGGGGCGTGTTTCGATGGGTTGCGTTTAGACATTCATTTGTCTGTGCGAGTAAATAACATGACTCACATGACATTAGCGTTTTCCCATATTTGCATTCTCGGATGGCGTTTCTGGACACGGTGCAAAAAACATGCTTAAAACCTGTTGGAATCCTTCCATCAAAGACCAAAATATTTGAAGAAATTAAAAAAAGTGTCATAACTTTGCTGTTGGTACTTAACCCTTTAACCGGCCATTTGAATTTTTAATTTCAGATTTTTATTCATATTTAAATATATCATGTATTGATATATTTAGCAATTTTATAAATATGAATACGCCCTATAAAAATATTAAATTTGTAAATGTATAATAACGTAATAATATAATATAGTAAATATAGCATTTCATTTTTAATTTATATTTGTTTCAAATTTAAAAACGTAGCAGTTACGGGATGGCCAGCTAAAGGGCTACAACGTTTTCAAAAAGGTTTTATACAAATTGTTTGGAATTCCAGCTCTTTCTTTGTTTCGATTTTTTTTTTGTTATTGTTATTACAGTATTGTTTGGGTCGCCAGCGGTCGTTTATTCTCACTTTGGCCGGGCAAAATGGTGTCATATTTGCGTTTCGCTGAGGTAATGATAAAAAAATAATTTCTGGAACTACATGTGCATGTATTGTGGATTGTAATGGATGATAAGGGCGTTTAGTTTGGTATTTCACAATACCAATAAAATTGTTCTCCTGAACCTATCGGATTCCATGCCTTCATCTACTGTAGCCTTTATTTTTTTTCACGGCCAAAAACGATCTGTAGTTTTTCACTGCTCCTGCGATCACGAAGGCCAATTTGTCCCCCTACCTTAAGCGGGATTCTTGTATCTTGATCACGGTCAGGCAAAAAAAGTGCTTAGACAAGGGTATTTCTGATAGCTCGTTAGCAATATAATCATAATTCAATGATTCGATTATTGGCTGAGGCAGTGAAGATCGGCGTATCAGATTACAATGGGGGCGAAACTTTCTTGTTTTATTCGGAACACACGCGAGCTTGCTTTTTTCTTCTTTGTTGGTTTGTCGACGCGCCTTCGATACGAAATATTTGGAACGATTAATTTACCCACAAAAGTTGAGTTGCTGGGTGTCCATTGTGGACTTTTAATTTAATTTGTAAACCAAGTGTTCTCTATTACACGTTCTTGACTTGCTCACTACGGTGCTGTAACGCAATTCGGTGGAAGGACGCTCGGTTACCGGAGAAACCACGCTGGGATTCCAACCTGTCAGTGTTAATGTTCCTATATTTTGTGCCGCTGTAGAGCGTTACATTTTTTTTTTTGAGATGCTCGATTCAAACGCAATTTACAATGAGTGACGTCACAACAGTCACCTACAATTAACTACGAGCGTAATTAAGCAGCAAAGTCAGATTCGGTTATTTTATATTTTTTCTCAATTTAATTAACGTTATTTTATCAGTTTGAAATACGTTAATCTTTTTTTTAGCTACGCTTGTATATTTTAATAGATTTGACCAACTTAAGTGTAAATGCAATCTGTATTGTAAATACTAAATAATGATTTAAATTGTGAAAATTAAAAATGGCGAAGATTTATCTTTGTGTAATCAATTCAATGAAACAAACCCGGCAATCGTTAATGCGATAATGACTAATCCATAGCATAGTCAATTTTAGGCTTTTTGCAGTATTCCTGTAATATACAAGTATTGATTAAAGAATGAATACGGTAATTTACAAATCATTATTCTTTACCAATATTAATTCAGGTGTGCTTCTTCAGTAACGCTGTTATTTTTTTAACCCGCCTTGTAACGCCAAATTTGTGAAAAAGTCGAAAATGTGCACCCACGTGTACCGCCTTTCGATGCTCATGCGATCGCAAGCGCGCTCTCCGGTTTTTAACCAATTTCGCTAATCTAATTATGAAATTGCGCGGGTCAGATAGTTAAACAAGAAAAAAGCGCACGCGCGTTTGTGCGTTTGTCTGTCGGCAGCCCAAAGTATATGGCGAGCGGGACTATAAAACAATTATGGACATGTTTATTATCACTTTTTTTTCATTTTTCGGACGCCTGCTTTCTGCAAAAATATTGGCGAAAGTGTTATCTCGGTCGCCGATCGAATCCGTTAGTCGATTGAAGCCTCGAGACTACTTTCTCGCCCAAGCTGACCTAGGCACGTATCGCGCCATACATGTGGCGCCATCTATTAGGAATTTACGCAAATTTTTCGTCCATTCAGGCTTCAGTAACCAGCGGACACCAACATCAATAGAGTGAAAATAGTGATTGTGAACTGCGATTCAAATCCCCAGTGAGCAGACCAAATGAATTCCTCATTTGCCATCACTACAAAATACATTTTTTAATTTAAGTAATGCATGTGCTTGTATCAACAACCAAGGTCTACTACTACAGATAGAGCAGTGACGTAAGATAATGTTGTATTATATTCTGTAAAGGTCTATTCTATTTTTATGTTTTGGGCTTGGAGCCTCGCCAGCTCTAGTCGTCGGTTACCCCCAGTCCTGTCCTGGGTTTATCAGAAAAATCAGAAAAAAACAGATCTTGTTGGCGCCCTCTAGGGGAAATAATTATCCACCAAACCCAGTTGGTCTCCTCGAGATTGTTTCAAAGGCACACACGTTTACCTTTCTTTGGCCACTTTCTATAAATTTATTGATTACATATTGGTCGTAAATCTTTCGTCAAGAGGCAAAATGAAAGAAACAATTTTATTTTAATCATGTCGAAACCCTTTTCAATTATAACTGGATCCGTATATCTTATCTTTGAAATACTTCTATCAGCTTGAATCGGAGCAAGAGAATCAGGTTTCACTCGAGGTAAAATTGAAAAGTGAAACGCACCCTGTGTGAAACGCAACCTTTGAAATTCAGTACGAAGGTCGACCTGCAGTCCGTTCTCCTGGTTATTTATTTTTATCGCTTATTGTAATTGAAAATCTATATTCGTGGCTTAAATATTGTTTTAATTGACTCTGAAACAATTGGAATCATTTTAATTATTTCTGTTAACATTCCGTTCCGTTAACTTAGAGATGTCGACCCAAGACGAAACAAGATTCCATCTGATCAAGTATGATAAAAAAGTGTTGGGTTTCTTTCGGAATGATAAGAAAATAAAATATGCCCCAATCTCATGTTGGTTTTGCAATTTTGATAAAATCTTGCCTCGAGAAAATTTGAATATTAAGTTTCTTCAAAAAAAAATAATAGATCGGTGTGGTCTGGTTTTAGTAAAGACTAGACGAGGAAAAAACTTGTTGTCATAAGTGGAACCCCCCTCGCTGTTGCAAATTGATCAGCAAGAAGAATTCGTGTTAGCCTACTTAATTATCTATCGCCGTGTTTTTTTTTTCTTCTGTCTCTCCCGTCTATTTTCTCTCACCCCACTTGTCTTGTCTGCGAAGAGCATTTTTTGTTATTATCGCCCGTATCGACCAATCATACGAAACAAAGCCAACTTGAACAATTTTGAAGGTCTGCGTGCTGCGAACACGTATACACATACAGTGCTGGTCTCAATGGGTGACTCAGGACACCTTGAGAAAATGAGAAAATGAATGAGAAAATTAGTCGGCCCCATTGCTCAGTGGATATGATAACAGTCTACTAAGCGGGTGGTCCCAGGTTCAATTCCTGGCGCAGGCTTTCGTTTATTCGATCCTGTGGTACTGGAACGTACCCCTCACACATTGCCACAGCGACACGAGGGGTACAATAATCTCCTGTAGTGCTATTCACTACAGTAAGCCGGAATTTAAAAAAATGTGTGTCGCTACTCATCATCAAACGTAAATTACGACTGTGGTACTGGCGTCACCCCTGAGCTTCCATTAGGGATTCCAGAGCTTAGGGGTGGATCCTGCAGCCTGGCTATTCCAGCTGCCATTCCCATTTCCTTCCCTGTCCCTCATATATCTCCATACAGACACGAGGGTGCAGTAATCCTGTAGTGCACTAGGCACTACGGTGATTTAAATTAAACAATCAAACAATTTTTTATATTAATATTATATTACTAAATTTACTAGTAAAGTTACAAGCAGCTTCATTATTTATTTTACCATGTAATGACTCTCTGACTCTGAAGATGCACAATGTCAAAAATAAGGTGTTATGAGTCACCTATTGTGGCCAGCACTGTACCGACGACTGAGTTAAATTTTTTATTTATAACTGATGGCTTTCAGCACTGACTATTAAATGCACATGCACAGTGACCCAAATTTGTGTAACTTTTGATGATGAGAGAGAGAGAGAGAGACGTACACATATTATAACAAGTTTTTGACCCTTATAAGGTAGCGCGGGAACGGGGCAAGTCTCCGTGCTATCGAACTTTTTTTTTTTAATGGCGGACAGACTTTTCTGAGCTACATTTTTATAAATGTACAACCCACCACCCCCCGATACCCTTCCCGACCTATCCGCAAAGAAAAAAACCCCATCACCAATAATTATATGCATATATACAATGCCTGGCAGACGAAATTGTTGTAGGCCTAATTTGTCAAGCACATGCGTGCGTATGTGTGTAAGGCGGGTGAAATTAGCAAGATACAAGTGACCGAGAATTACGTCATATTTTTTTATTATTATTAATACCGAACGCATTTGCATGAACAACTTTTCTTGTTAGCCGGTGGCGATCGGATTGCTAAGATCCAGCCAATTACTTATTCCGCGAATGAGACTGTTCTGAGTGTTCTCATTATTGTTCGGATTCGTCGTCATGTCCGACAAGATGGCCGACATAATTGGAAAGGGGAGGGGGAGACTTAAAATAGCCCAATTGCGTCATTGAACGAGAACGATCATTTCGAGGTGAATACACATGTGTACGTAATTTTCCATGTGTCCATGGCGTCACCAGGAGTCGGAAACGACTCGACGGATCCTAACAACAACAACGTAATTTTCTAGGTGCGCCAGAAAGGAATTTAACTCAAACTATCCAATTTAGAGTGTTTGCCAGCGAACTTTCAAACAGTGAGCACCATCTAGACCGTGCCGTTTCCGTGGCTCAGTGGCTATGGTCATAGACTACTAAGCGGGTGGTCCCGGGTTCGATTCCCGGCGCAGGCTTTCGTTT
>JAUJYS010004617.1:0-11773 GCA_033995665.1 Melogona broelemanni | reverse complement strand
ATAACCGGAGATAGGACAGTTAAAATGTCCCCCCCTCAAGCAACTTTAGCGGTGCGTGTCGTCATTCTGGTGGCAGCACCGCACAAAACAGTTTATCGAAACTGCCCAAGTGTACAGTCAAATATTGCATGCATTATAAATGGGCAACCGATAGATTTACTCGCGAGGCTGCTGCCCGAATCGTGACTGCAAACTGCTACTGTCTAAGGTCGACCAAATTTGAATTGCCATAGCGTGATCTGGGGGGAAGCGTGCATTCCACGAACAGAACAAAATTAATTGACGTAGTCACTCGTGTTGTCAGAGATTTACGGTCAATTAATCGCACAGTGTGAGTGCGCGCAAACGTGCAGACGTGTTTATACCAAGTGGTCATCGTCAGATGACCGCTAGGGCCAGGTCAGATGTCAAATTGAGTCTAAAGTGCAAAACTTTCAAAAACCTTAAGGTCAAGGTGAGCGTTCTGTGCAGCGTTCTTATTACGTGTTGCAATATCAGCGAGTTGGTGAAAGTGTTTTGCATCCGCTCTTTCATTATATTTGTAAAGATTAAAAAATAGAAAACTCAACTGCCATGGTTTGGAGTTGCATTTTGACCAAGAGAAATTTTCAAATTAAATTGCGGAAGCTTTTGCATTTGGTCTTAGGATCTTGACGTTTTGGGCACGACCTATCATTCTGCCGTGCGAGTAAAATGCATTTCGAGCGTGTTTTTGTTTTTGACTGAAAATGGTAAAACCTCGGCGTTATTTCGAAACTGATCTACAAAAAATCTAGTCGACTTGCAAAAAAAAATCGCTATCCTTGTTCTAAATTCATCGGTTGAACGAATTCGAAGCCGGACTGCAAAGTCACAGCAATGGACAAAAAAAAATTGAAAACACGGCGACCACAACATCATGCGATACACAAAAAACGGCCTACTGTATGTGTCACACTGCGGCTGTTATTACAAACTAATAGCGCCATCTGTCGATCATCTTGGTCACCAAAAGTATACACAAACAGATGAAAAAAAATGTCTTGTCAGTCTACAGATATTTTGTCAGTTTCTCACTGAACTTTTTACTAGAATTTTCAGAATGTCATGGTGGCGTGGAAATATTAGAAATTGAATATCGGAACTGAACTCGAATAAAAATATCGACAAGCATTATCATGATTATAAGAGTGCGTTGTCCTTTCGAAAAAGTTCGCATACAGTTTGAGTGAAAGGCATGATAAAGTGAGTTGTTGCACTACAGGTGAAACTGTTTTTCCGAGACTGTTCTAGTTAAATTTAGTCTTGCACCTTTTTGTATCTACTTTTCGATTAGCTCCTGCGTGCAGGGGGTTTCATGAAAAACTGTTGCGTCTGGTACCCCGGCTTGGCATGAAATATGCAAACAGGATTACTGCCCGCTAGTACTCGCTCGTTCGTAATTCGGACTCAGTCAAGCGTGCTCAGACACGATAACGTAATTCCGTTCATGGCGACCTCACTATAGCGATAAAAATAATAATAATGGTGAAAGAAAGAATAATAATCTGACGGTTGACGTACATAGACCCTGCGTACAATTCAATTTTGTCTGCGCCATGCTTTTTTTTTTTTTTTTGCATAGCTACCACTAAAATGCCGACAGGCTGGTCAATGTAAACAGGCAAACAAAGGAAGATAATTCAAAATGTTTGCACCAGAATTTAATTTTTTAATTTTTTTATTTTTCGCATATATATTTGTATTTATAATTTCATCAGGTTCGTTAGTGAGTCGCGTTATAAGGTTTGAAATATAGTTTATTTTTTTGTCAGTAGGGATATTTCCCTATAACGTGAATATCTCTGCAGAAGATATGCTGTGCAATGTGCTTATTAATATCAACACTTAATTTTTCATGTACCGTTCTTAAAGCTATAGTAAATATTATTTCTCAAGAAAAAATTGACATAAAAAGTATGAATAATGACTTAGAAATGCAATAGTAGTTAAAAAATCAAAGGACTAAGGAAATGTGAACATCACTTTGAAAAAAATTATTCTTGATCAATTTACGATATAGAAAAACAAAACAATAATCATCGCATTCTTAGAGAGCATATACATATAATATTATTTCGTACATGTATATATATTTTTTAAATCACCGCAGTGCCTAGTGTACTACAGGATTATTCTGCACCCTGCAGTGTAATACAATCTCAACATGCAGATAAAAAACCCATGGCATGAACAATAACAGCAAGATATTCAATATTTTGATGCTGAAAGTGCCAATCAATCCAATCAATTTCAGTTGGTCAACAGGAAAATTAGTCATAGGGGTTTGTTGTTATTTTCCACATTTCCGTCTCAGTTTGGTCCTTGCAAAAAACATTTATGTTGTAAACATGCAGCATATCACTAAGAAATTTTCACTAGCCCTTTGCCAACGAAAAGTCAATACTACTCAGGTAAACAAATATCAGCGTCACAAACTCCAACAACTTATAGCAAACATGCAGTGACTCGTCCCTGTACACTTTAGAACTTTAGAACTTCCAGCCACCTAACAGGACGGGAAACGAACGAAGGCATCAAGCAATAAAGGACACTGTAGTTCCATTTGACGTGACCACCAAGCGACCACTCATTATACCTGTAGTTTATCTCTCTGAAACGCATGTCTAGTTACGCTCGGAAGTACGAGTAAGTATTCAAATGATTGAAAATTAAATTCTGACGAAAAACAAAAAGAACACTTCCCCACATGCAGCCACAATTTATCTACTACTAACATCTATGACAGGCTAATGACATTAACCATCGTTTAAAACGCCACTATTGTGGATTTATAGGTCATATTCGTCAACAAGCAAATACCAAAAACAAATTCCAAATTTCGCAATATTTTTTAAACATCGTAGAAAAGGTGCACGCGCCGAGATGAACGTCGAGTAAATAACAAATAATTGTTGTAGATGTTCCTGTCACTTTTACGCAAAGATGCGCTTGACTTGACAAGGTTTGGTTTTTTTTCGAAATCAGTATCAGCATGGTTCGTGCAAGGCGCCGTACGGCTTAGGATGTCGCCAACGGGGCATTTGCATTTTAGTACAACTGATCTGCCTGACGGTAGACTTGGCATATTCAGTTAAACAAACATCGCCCCCCGCAAGGGAGACGGTTGCCTGTAGCGGAGCGGGCAATGAGGAAATACATTACACTTCCATTGATTCAGAGAACCAAAAAATGCAGCTCGGCGCCGCGGCTGCAATCAACGCCACCTATTGTTCTCAAATCGAACCGCGACTTAACCGCCGCCTTGTCCATTAGGATGTTTTCTCCCCGGACTTTTTGACACGCGCTGGTGAAGCGAGTTTGAAAGCTATGTGGCCATGCTGCCACCTGTAACAGACCTGTCACAGAATAACTAACCTATAGGCGAATCTTAAAAATGGACTTGCCACTTGTCTGTGAAAAGCAAGCATTTCTTGTTTAGTTACGCTCTTGTCGCGAAATGTTGCGTCGGTGGCTCGTTGCACTCAGGACGGCATGAGCACCGGCCGATTGCCGATATTTTTGTTTGAAGTATTTGAATAAAATATTTCTTAGATAAATAACATTTGGAACTAATCACAAGCAGGAGCCTTACATCGTTTCTTAACATCAATTCGTATTGTTTATGGTAACATGTTAAGACTCATCTTGCGATTAAATAAATATTTTATTTGTCAATTTTTTATCCTCGACGAATTTATGCAACATACACTCTGTATCATCATTATCTTCTCTTATAACCATTGATGGCGCTATATGTTTGCTCAAATATATTTTGGTATTGTTGTTTACATTTTGATGCATTTACTCAGTTAAAAATGTTTTTTTTAAATTACTTTAATATTGGTTTATACGTTTCCGTGAGCCCCTTTATCAGAGTCTATCCCATATGAGTTATGGTCGGTGAACTAAAATTATTCGAATCGCAAAATAGTGTCTGGGAACACGCACCTGACCACGTCAAAGAACTTTCGGCATGGCACTACGACTGGTAACCCAGCATTACAACCACCAATGCTAGGAAATGTTTCGACATCAATCATTGGTGATCAATTTTAATAACCCTTTCCACTTGTTGAAGAAGCCAACGGTTTTCTCAACAGACACGCGGTACACTATTGTTGCTGCATCCTCGATTATAAATTACAGAGGACGGAATTAAATAATTGTACAGCAGTTAGCCAGGTAGTTTTTAATGCAGGGCTTCATTTATGTTATTTGCGATACATGAGTATTATTAGATTCTATCCCGCTCGACAATCAGCGTCCGTAAATACGTTGTGAAAATAGAGGTGAGAAGTGGACCTACATAACAGAACATAACGTAACATATTTTTAATTTCAATGCCGACACTGACCGCTATATCTCACCTGTGCTATCGGAACAGTGATATCAGTGGTTGACTTTGTGCTCGCTGGCTCGTTATTATTGAAATGAACGCGTTTACAAAGGGTAAGCTAGCTTCATCAATGCTGCTTTACTAACACATTATCACTATTGGTGAGAGAAGATTTACCGATCCAATAATCGAATTATTTTTCAATCCAGGTATCGAATTATTCTTAAAATCCAGGTATCCAATTATTTTTAAATCCAAGAATCGATTTTTTTTTTAAATCCAGGTACCGAATTATTTTTAAATCCAGGTATCGTTCGTTTTCAATATTTTAATCGCTAACTGATAAATTCATATAAAACGTCAACGAATAATTATCCAGGCTATTTAAAAAATGAATTTGAGAATTTGGAGTTCGGTCAAATTCAACAGCATTCACACCAAGAATAAAATGACGGCAAGCCGTACCACAACATACTTGTGTTGCGTTGGAGAATATCAATCTTGACGTCATTTTCTTAATGACGGTATAAAACTAATGTCGGCGAGTAGTAGGTGATGGATCTATTTCACGAAGCCAATGGCACTACCGGCTTAGGTAGGAAAGGGTTGACCAGTAGTAGGATACTCATCCATCCATTCAATGTCTGACAAAAAAAGTATTGTTTCGTGCGATTTTATTTTCTTTCGTTCTCACAATTAAATTCGACAGAGATATATGAGGAATCGTCACGCCCGCCAGCACGACCTCTCCCATTATTTTTTTTTTCGAAAGCATCAGCGCTCACTCAACCCTGGGACTTTTGACTTATACAGGGTGCGACAGTTTTTCTTTGACTGGATGTGACTCTTTAGTGAGTCTTAATAACTCCAAATTCGCGCACATTTCGTTATTTAGAAGGCTACGGCCGGGTGTAAATGTAATTACTAGCGAAATCCATCGCGCTATTGTACATTCCTTTACAAATTGTCCTAAAATGAAAACATTATTTTAAAATATTTTTAAGATACTGAAGAATTTTAAAAATCCTAAAGATTTGTAACATTTTCAATTTCCGTTTTTTGATTTTTTGATAGCGTCATCAGCATCTCGTTACGAGCGTAGACATAAATTCAATCTAATTTTCGCAGGTCTTTAGACACGTAATTGTTCTTAATTTCCGCGCGGCATGCATGAATATGAAACTCATTATAACTTTCAAAAAATCTCATTAAAAGGCTGTTCCTTCGCGCTATTCTTTCGCACTACAACTTAAAATAACAAAAGCATGCGATAAAAACCGCAGATATGGCAGTATATAGCAACTAGAAACTAATCAAGAAAAAAACGCGCTTAAATCTTGGACCTATCTTTTCAGTATTTCACGATTACTACATCCATCAAGAATTAAATAAAATATCATGCAGCAAAATGAAAACCTCACTTTTACTCAAGCTCAGTTATTTGATAAATTATAAAATTTGATACGTGCAATAATAGGGTGTATAAAAATGTGTATGTAAACATGACAGCAACCATAATCTTTCTGTATCACCAGATATCGTAAATGGTTGAATAAAGTCAATAAAATAAGGCAGCTTGACTGACTTCGTACGAATCTTTTTTTGACATAAAGCTGATAACTACAAGTTATTAGCTTAAGTATGTTGTGTTTGACTTTTTTAATAACAAAATATTACATTACTGCAAAATAAGTCGCCGGGCCATACATGAGTTTAGGGAGATGTCATGATGGCGTATTGGAATTTTTAACAAATCACAATGACTGCATAATTCAATTGGTATACAGAGTATGATATTCAATAAGAACAAAATGCTTGGGTACGTCAAAATACCCATGCAAATCGTTTTTTCGTAAATACTAATTGAAGGGAGGGTAGATTTAACGCACCTGATCAATGGCTTTCGTGCGGTACTGCACGTTTAGCATGTTCTTCTATTAACGTCGTTTCTCGCACTCTTGAATGACCAGAGAATCGTGTTCCCATAACATTTTTTCGCAGCTGGAAGAACATTCCGAAAAGGTTCCCGAAAAGAAGAAAGGCGACATATCGTCGGACATACCTAAGTGTTGAGCTAAAAATCTCGAAATCCACCCTGCTTATCGATTTAGAAAATTGTAATTATGTGAGTTGCTTAATTCCATACTGTGCAATACTGATATAGTGAAGCAAAACTACAACAGATATTATTTACGGGCATATGCTACGAATTTTTCGAATGTTACGAAACACCAGTTTGTGGGTTGAAACGGGACTGAAAAGTTCCGCTCTTAGGAACTGGTTCCTTTTCCGAGGAACTTTGGAACACCTAGGTTCCTAGGAAGAAGCGCTAGTAACGGTTTCATTTCTTTTTCTGGAACGATCGTTCATTTTACTGGGTGAAGAATATTTAAACAATTATTATTTAAATATTAAATGTTAAACCTCTTATCAGTACAATATTTTTTTTTTAGAAAAATATTACGCTTACGAGACATTTACTAATGTAATTAGTGGTAAATGGAATTTTAGCAATTTTTTTTTGTTATTTTCTAATTGAAGGAACGGATGAGTTCCAGATTACTTTTGAAAATGAACTAAGAACGGTTAGGTTTTTTTTTATTTCTGAAGTAGCTGGTATGGGAACGGGTTCCTTTTTTTCTGGGGAGGAACGGATACTGCAACTGGTTTATTTTTTTAAAGGAACGAACCCAACACTGTGAAGCACATATCATTTATTGTATTTAGTGTTCACAAAGTCGTACCAGTATTCTTTTTTCAAAAATACTTTCGAAAGACTTTTCGCGTCCAACTGCTTATTGTATAAGTTTATCAAGAATCATCAGATGCTCTCCCTGTTTCCTTAAAGCACTGCAACACCCAGCTGCTTTCCTCAATTTCCTAGTTGAGTATTGTTGGAGGTTTATGACTTAGCCAGCAGTCCGAGATTAAAATCACGTACCAGGGTAATAATGATGCCATTTTTTATATGAAATAGAAACTGAAATAACAGTGGGAAGGAAAAACTCGCCAATGCAACGATGAAGCAATCAAAACACAGGCAAGCGAGAAATTTTGAAATAAAACCTCGGCTTCTCTTTTTCCGTTTTTTGCTTATTAACATTTGCCCTCTCGCAAATAGGCTGTGCCGCATTGGTCTGCGGCTACTGAGTACCATTAATAATACAGTATAGTTACAGGAAAAAAAAAATTCCTTCGCGCAGAAATGGTGAGAGCGGTTTGACGCTCGATCGATCTTTCCCTTCACCCATTTTGTGCAGATTTGTCCCATTGGCGGCGGTAGAGAAAATCAATCCCCGACGTCTTATTTTTGTTTATGAGGCAACAACACTTGCGATTTCTGTTTTCAATATCAATGCCTTCTGTGCCGAAGCGAAATAATTCCCACAATAAATAATAATAACGAACAATCGAAATGGTGCGCAAAAGAGGTCACAATCGCGATTTGTATTGGTGTTGAATTACTTGCTCTAAAATGACAGTGAAGACGGATTGACAGGAAAAATATTATCATGATGAAATACTTCTACTTAATATTTCTAATTAGATTGATGACGAATATTTAATTACTGCTTTATTTGATGACTTATGAATTTCGAATGATTTTGGGGGGTGGGGCCTCACATTATGTGAATTATCTACAGGAACCTTAAGTAAGCAGTAGTCTTTTTCCCATAAGTTTTTCACTTTAATGTCAAAGTGATTTTAAATTTGAAAAAAAATACCCCCACAATATAATGCAATCACCAATTATATTTATACAGTATATATTGTATTATTTGGTGATCAGCAGATGATAAACAATAATAAAATTGCGAACTCAGGAACTTCCGCTTCAGAATAGTCAAGCGGTAGTTAGGGTTGATGGCACAGAGAAGCAATTATTCCGTCCCTTGGCCACGCGTAACCTTCTATTCGAATGTCGGTAGACTGGACCAGGAGATAATAAACGGCAACTCAGCTCGATCCTAAGGTGGTGAGCATCGAAACGTGGCCAGTCTCTAGAGGGAGCTCTGTACAACTGGCCAGCGTCCAGAAAATTGGCACCTGCCCATCGCCTGTCAAAGGCATAAATTATGGTCGCCTAATATAGAATGAGCTAAGTTCAATGACATTGGACGGCCGCCTTATAATTCGATTTGGCGTGTTAACCTTTGACCTATACAATTATATCTGGAAACGCAAAAAAAAAATTTTCTGTCAAAACAGAAAGTGTTCAATAAATACAGGGTTGTACTCCCTGATAAAAAAGGAAACTTAAACAATTACGGTACCTATGACAAATTTATTACCGTAGTTATTCTTAATTTCTGTATAGATTATCTGTATTTACCGCAATCATACACGAGTACATTGACTAATTCGGGTACGAATAAAATGGGACACAGTGAAAAATTATAATACGCAATACAAAATGAAAATTTCATAACATTACCAACCTGAATGTAAAATAATATTTATCATACAGTAAGTCCTTTTAAATATAGTTTGCATCATTCTTTGGATATTTATTTTTCGCCATATTGCCTTTATAAATTGTTTAATTAACCTCATTAACCCATACAAAATCGTGATATTTCGAGGCCACCGCCAATTATAATGTAAGTCTACAATTGTATGCATAGACCTGCATATCCATGAAATACAATCAATTACGTCTTACTGTAATTAAGATTCTTACTTCCATTTGAAAAGAATTCGTCATACTAAAATTATATGTAAGACAAACTAGAAATTGTATAAATTAGCGTTCGATTTAACTAATTAATTTTTTATTGCAGAACATTTCACCTAAAATAATTAGGTACAAATTCATATGTACAATATGATTGAAATATCTGCATTAAAAAATCCGAATGTATCGGTAGTCACTATCCCTGTTCTATTGTCCATTTGTATGCCGTTTTACTCTGTATGCAGTAATTTGCGAAACGGGTGCGTCGTGCCACTGGGTTTGGCTCTGTAAAAAATCCATAGGAGTAAACTTTTATCATGCATTGGTCTAATTTGGAACCGTATCAAATTTCAAATTACTAGTGACTAAGCGTCTGGTAGAATTTTCTTCTTTAAAATAAATAAATTGCAACTCCGGTATATCAGTATACACTGTAAAAAAAAAACGACAAATCACCCGCAGCTTTCAATTTCCTCAGCTAGGCGTTCATAATTCTTGGCAAATATTTTATTAAACTGACAATTACAATTTGTGACGCTGAAAAGTAACTGGTTACCGCAATTGAACCATTTACTCAAGAATCGCCTATAAGGAAAACGTGCCGTCTTTAATTAAAATCTTAGATTGACATCCACCCTAAATGTACAAGGTCCGCGTCAAACGATCGAGTTACACCGCCCCCAACATCTTTTAAACGTTGTGTGGGAGATAAACTCGTGTCCTCTTGTGTAAATAAATAGGTGTTGGGATATAGGCTCCTCGTAAAATCACAAGGTGGCGTTGCTATCCTAAACGGCTATTCTAGAATTTGGAAGGCAATTTTGTATGTTTGAATTCATTTTCAGTGCGCATCACTTTCATTACACATTATTTTTTGGAATATCGCGAACTCTGTTCGAGTCCATAATTAAGATCCTCTTGGCGATTTGAAAGCGCCACCAGCGGCTACATTTGGAGCCATCAATGCCAAAATGAGCCACCAGCGAAATAGCGCAAACAGTCAATAGCAGACCACGTGCCATCGCTTTCGATTATCCGCTCTCATTTAAACGAAAACAGCGCTAGTCTGTCCCGCTGCAGTTGATGTCTCCATTATACGTGTATTTATTTGTATTGTCAATAGGCTAATTGTTACACTCTGATTAAGATCATAATGAAGTTGAGCGGGGAGAGTGAAGGGTGGCGGGGGTGGTTGGAAGTAAATGGGGCTCTGTACGTCAAGCCTCTCCAAAGCACAACACACACTTGCTATCTGATAGAGTAGCTTCCAGCTAATAATATGCAATATCTCACCGACGATAGTGTTAATTTAGTATCGTATCACTGCTCTCGGTCACGAACTTAAACACGTTTCTGACCACGTAATCACAAAAAAAAATTGCACAAAAATACGAGGATTGAGTTTGTTACGCGATCATACGTGATGGAAAACAACAGAAAATGGGCACACGATTTAAAATTACTTTCGTTTTAATTGGTAATATAGCATCAAGATATTACACAATTAATAACGCCAAATGCTCTAAAATAAATTATCCGTGACACAATTTATTCTCGGATTTGATTTTTTGATTTATCATACAACGGCTCCTACAAATGTATACCGTTTTTTTTACAACAACAAATTACATTTAGATGCAATGAACATGCAATCTTTTTTTAATTTGGCTATACAGGCCGGTATGTTCCAGATGTCAGTTTTGGGTAAGAACGGAACGGAAAAGTTCCTTTTTTAGGAACAGGTTTGTTATTTGAGATGCTTAAACGCTTAGCGAACGAACGAAAAAGTTCCAGGTTTCTTTTGAAAAGGAACTAGGGATGGCCAGGTTCCTTTAATTTCTTAAGGATCGTGAACTGGTTCCTTTTTTCCTGGGAGGAACGGGAACTGGAACGGGTTCCTTTTTTGAAAGGAACGACACATACACTGCTTGATGTGATACAGACATGTAAAAAAATATATAAATCGTGTTATCATGTTGCAATTTACTATTAGCTTTATTTAAGTTCAATGGCAACTGTTTAACGTATGATAGAAGATGGTCACGATGGGAGAACAAATAGTCGATATTTCACTTTTAAAATGCGCTTTGAAAATAATTTGGCAGCTACCATTATAATCAAGAATAATTAGTACATGACGTTGCATAATAACATCCTAGATATTTCAAAAGTCGTTGGCCTAATAAACACACAGTCTACTTTTTAAATATACAGAGCCAGCTTTGCACACGTATACTTAATGTACTTGGTGCAAATATATATGATGCAAATATTACACGTACAACGTAGAAACGCGCACGTTTGAATTATTTATCTAAACGCAACGCTGTGGCCACGCTCAAGTAATCAAATACCGGTTTATCCAAATACATGGCTTATCTGTTAGCGTGCCCATAAATAAAGGAATAATCTGATTAAAGATGTAGGCCTTCAGATTTTTTTCCCAAACAAATCCAACAAAAATCGAGTTCAGTACAGAATTTCTAATTATTCTAAAATTTCGGTTGGCTGTACAGAGTATATGATTTTGTAATGTGACTCAGAGAAACATTGAACCTGCTATGCCAGGCTACACACCAATAATCACGACACACATTTACATGACATTATAATATTTGAAAAATCGAAGGAAATACACAAATATATAAACGATTGCAGGCATTTCCCTCAACAATCGAAAATATAAATATATATTTGTTCAATTATACAAATACACAACCGACCACAAGCATGGGCCTTA